>PITA01009991.1:0-74321 GCA_004023965.1 Spilogale gracilis
TCATCCATAAGAAGCAAATCCTAGGGACGCCTGGGTGGCTCAGTTGGTTGAGCGACTGCCTTCGGCTCAGGTCATGATCCCGGAGACCCGGGATCGAGTCCCACATCGGGCTCCCTGCTCGGCGGGAAGCCTGCTTCTCCCTCTCTCACTCCCCTTGCTTGTGTTCCCTCTCTCGCTGTGTTTCTCGCTGTCAAATAAAAAAAATCTTTAAAAAAAAAAAAAAAAAAAAAGAAGCAAATCCTCAACCATTAAAATTTTGTCAAGAGATTGTTCCAGTTCAGTCACATCTTCAGTTCTAATTCTTCATTCTAATTACCTTGCGATTCCCATAACATTTGTAGTTATTTATTCCACTGAAGTACCTCTCAAAGTCAGCCATGAAGGTTGTAATCAGCTTCTTCAAAACCTCTATTAATGTTGATAGTTTGACTTATTCCCATGAATCCAAATGTTCTTTTTTTTTTTTTAAAAGATTTTATTTATTTGACAGAGAGAAACACAGCAAGAGAGGGAACACAAGCAGGGGGAGTGAAAGAGGGAGAAGCAGACTTCCCGCCAAGCAGGGAGCCTGATGTAGGACTCGATCCCAGATCTCCAGGATCATGACCCAAGCCGAAGGCAGTCGCTTAGCCAACTGAGCCACCCAGGCGCCCCAATACAAATGTTCTTAATGGCATCTAGAATGGTAAATCCTTTCCAGAAGGCTTTCAATTTACTTTGCTCAGATCTATCCAAGGGATCATCATCTGTGGCAGCTGTAACCTTTAAAAAATGTATTTCTTCAATCACAAAACTTGAAAGTCAAAATGATTCCTGATCCATGGGCTGCAAATGGATGTTGTGTCAGCAGGCAAGAGGACAACATTAATTTCACCATAGATCTCCATAAGGGTTCTTGGGTTATCGGTTGCATTGTCAATGAGAAGTACTATTTTGAAAGGATCTTTTCTTCTGAAGAGTATATCTTAACAATGGACTAAAATATTCAGTAAATCATATTGTAACCAATGTGCTGTCATCCAGGCTCTGTTGTTCCATTTATAGAGAACAGGCAAAGTAGATTTACAGTCATTCTTAAGATTGTTGGATTTTTGGAATTGTAAATGAGCATTAGTTTCAATCTAAATAAAAAGAAACTAATGATACACTATATGTTGGCTAATTGAATTTAAATTTTTTAAAAAGAAAAAAAATAAAGTCACCAGCTGCATTAATGCCTATTGAGAGAGTAAGCCTGTGCTTTGAAGCCAGGCATTGACTTCTTCTCTTTAGCTATGAAATTGGCATCTTTTGCCAATAGAAGGCTATGTTGTCTACACTGAAAATGTTCTTTGGTGTATCACCTTCATGAATCATCTTAGCAATATCTTCTGAATAACTTATTGGTTCAACTTGCACTGATTAAGTTTTTATTTAAATCCCAGTTAGTTAACATACAGTGCAAGTTTAAGGTGTAGAATATAGTGATTCAACACTTTCTTAGAACACTGAATGCTAATGACAAGTGCATAATAATCCCCATCACCCATTTAACCCATCCCCCCACCCACCTCTCCTCTGGTAGTCATCAGTCTGTTCTCTATAGTTGATTCTATTTCTTGGTTTGCCTCTTTTTCCCTTTGGTTGTTTGTTTTGTTTCTTAAATTCCACATATAAGTGAAATTATATGGCATTTGTCTTTCTCTGGCTTATGTAGCTTACCCTAATACTCTCTAGCTCCATCTACATCATTGCAAATGGAAAGATTTCATTCTTTTCTTATGGCTGAGTAATATTCCATTATATATACATATGTATGTATATATATATATATATATATATATATATATTCCAGTACTACATATATAGTAATATTTCATTATGCATATATATGTGTGTATATAGATAGAGATAGAGATAGAGATAGAGATAGAGATAGAGATAGAGATAGAGATAGATATAGATAAAGAAGATGTGAGATATATAGCTCATCAGTTGATGGACACTTGGGTTGTTTCCATAGTTTGACTATTATAGATAATGCTGCTATAAACATTGGGGTGCATGTATCCTTTTGAATTAGCATTTTTATATTCTTTATATACTTAGTAGATCCATCTCCTGGATGATACGGTATTTTTTTTTTTTAAGATTTTACTTATTTGACAGAGAGAGAGAGCACAAGTAGGCAGAGCAGCAGGCAGAGGGAGAGGGAGAAGCAGGCTCTCCACTGAGCAGGGAGCCCAATCCAGGACTCCATCCAGGACCCTGGTGTTGTGCCCAAATTCCAAGACCCCCCAAAGACGACCACCAGAGTCCAGAGTCAAAGCCAAGCAGCAAGGGTCGTTTATTGTCAGGTTCGAACCCGGGCCTCCGTGCAGACTTTACCAGTCACGCTCAGAGACCCCGAGCATACTTTCAGCACAACTTTTATAGGCAAGGACAAACAAGTTACAGAGAAGTTGGGTGAGATAACATTTTGACCCCCTCACACACATACGCACATATTCCAAGAACTGAAGCAAGATGCGCAAATGGTTTCTTGACTCAACTGCCCTCATTTGGTAAACACGGGCCTTGTAAAGGCATGAATCACAGGGGGTCTTAGATATGTAGAGGCCTAAATCATCAGGGAGTTTCAGAACTTGTTATGGTGGCCTTGAAGCTAAGCAGGCTCTAACATTCCCCCCTTTACTCGTTCGTAATGAGGAATCTAACTCATTTAGGTGAGAGGCCTCTACATATTTGGGGCCAGAAAGTCCTTCATATTGTTGTCTCAGGACCATTAGCTGCACTGTACTGACCCGGTCTTTTACGAAGGCCATTAGTTTGTTTAGAATGCATGGCCCGAAAGTTAAAATGAGTAAAAGGATGAATAGGGAGGCCTTGAAGCTAAGCAGGCCCTTACACTGGGATCATGACCCCAGCCAGAGGCTGCTGTTTAACTAAGTCACCCAGGCACCCAGGTATTTCTTTTCTTTCCTTTTAAGATTTATTTATTTGAAAAAAAAAAAAGATTTATTTATTTGAGAGAGAGAGCATATAAGTGGGGGGAGGGGCAGAGAGAGAGAGAGAGAGAGAGAGAGAGAGAGAGAAAGCAGACTCCCTGCTGAGTGTGGAGCCCAGCACAGAGCTCAGCCTCATGATCCTGAGATCATGAACTGAGCTGAAACCAAGTGTCAGGTTCCTACTGACTGAAGCACGCAGGTGCCTCATATATATATACTTTCCCCCCACCCCCGAGAGAGAGGTGGGGGAGGGCAGACGGAGAGAGAGAAAGAGGGAGAGAAGCTCCTAAGCAGGGTCCATACCTACGGTGGAGCCCGACATGGGGCTCAGTCTCATGAACCTGAGATCATGACCTGAGCAGAAATCAAGAGTCGTAGTCTTGACTGAACCACCCAGGAACCTCGATTGTTTTGTTTTTGTTGAACTTTTTGAGGAATGTCCATACTGTTTTCCAGAGTGGCTGCACCAGTTTGCATTCCCACCAACAGAGAAGGAATGTTCCCCTTTCTCTACATCCTCGCCAACACCTGTTGTTTCTTGTGTTGTTGACTTTAGCCATTTTAACAGGTGTGAAGTGATATCTCATTGTAGTTTTGTTTTGTATTTCCATGATTATTAGTAATGTTGAGAATCTTTTCACGTGTATGTTGGCCATCTGTATGTCTCCTGTGGAAAAATTCTATTCATGTCTACCTGTACCTTTATGTCATGGAGATGGCTTCTTTCCTTAAACCTCATGAACCAACTTATGCTAGGTTCAAAATTTTCTTCAGCATCTTCCTCACCTCTCTCAGCCTTCACAGAATTGAAGAAAGCTAAGGCTTTCCTCTGAATTAGGTTTTGGTTTAAGGGAATGTTGTAGCTGGTTTGATCTTCTACCTAGACCACTAAAACTTTGTCCATACCAACAAGGCTGTTTCATTTTATCATTCATGTGTTCACTAAAATAAAACTTTCTGTAACTGACTGTTAACAATCAATTAAGATAACTCACTACCTTCAGACAAGCCTGAAATAGAACTTTCAATTTCCTTCAAGAATTATTCCTTTGCATTCACACACAACTTGGTTGTTTGGAGCAAGAGGCCTAGCTTTCAACCTATCTTGAATATCAACATGCCTTCCTAGCTAAGCTTGGTCATTTTCAGCTTTACTTTTTTTGTTACTTAAACACTGACAGGCCATTGTAGGGTTATTAATCACTAATTTCAATATTGTTGTCTTAGGTAGTAGAGAGCCCCAAGGAGAGGAACTGAAGTGGGGGAACAGCCAGTCCGTGGAGTAGTCAAGAAAACACACATTTAATGATTAAGTTCACTCGTGTGTGTGTGTGTGTGTGTGTGTGTGTGTGTGTGTGTGTGTGTTTTAAAGTAGGTCCCATGCCCAGCATGGAGCCCAATGTGGAGCTTAAACTCATGACTCTGAGATCAAGACCCAAGCTGAAATCAAGAATTGGACATTTAACTGACTGACCCACCCGGGCACTCCTGGTTTACTGTCTTATACTGGGACAAATCATGGTGCCCCCAAACAACTACAATAGTAACATCAAAGATCATGGGGTGCCTGGGTGGCTCAGTTGGTTAAGCGACTGCCTTCGGCTCAGGTCATGATCCCGGAGACCTTGGATCGAGTCCCACGTCGGCTACCTGCTCAGCAGGAAGCCTGCTTCTCCCTCTCTCACTCCCCCTGCTTGTGTTCCCTCTCTGGCTGTGTTTCTCTCTGTCAAATGAATAAAATCTTAAAAAAAAAAAAAAAGATCACTGATTACAGGTCACTATAGGAAATACAATAATAATGAAAATTTGAAATATTGTGAGAATTACCAAAATATGACACAAAACAAAGCAAGATAATACTGTTGGGCAAATGGTGACAGTAGACTTGCTCAACATAGGGTTGCCACAATCCTTTAATTTGTTAGGGGGAAAGAAGCATCATCTGTGAAGTGCAATAAAGCAAAGTACAATAAAACAAAGTATGCCTGGGGGCACCTGAGTGGCTCAGTCATTTAAGTGTCTGCCTTCAGCTCAGGTCATGACCCCAGGGGACTGGGATCTAGCCCTGCATCAGGCTCCCTGAGCTTGCTTCTCCCTCTCCCTCTGCCATTCCCCCCACCCCCAGCTTATGCTCTCTGGCTCTCTCTGTCAAATAAATAAAATCTTAGGGGAAAAAAATATGCCTGTATTATTGAGTGATTTAAAAGTGAGCTATCATTTTAAATCATGGCTAAGCCATGAAAAAATATGGAGGAATCTTAGATGCATATTTTGAAGTCAAAGAAACCAGCTGAAAAGGCTACATACTCAAGGATTCCAAATATATACCACTCGGCAAAATGCAAACTACGGGGAGAATTAAAAGATCAGTGGCTACCAGAAGTTTGATGAGGGAGGAGGGATTAACAGGTGGAGCGCAGGGCATTTTTCAGGGCAGTGAAACTATTCTATATGATACTCTAATGGTGGAAAGATGAAATTATGCATTTGCCAAAACATAAAACACAAAGAGTAAATCCTAAAATAAACTATGGACTTTAGTTAATATTAATGTACCAATATTAGTTCATCAATTTTAACAAATCTACCACACTAATACAAGCTGTTAATAACAGAAAGGTGCAAAAGGAGAGAGAGGGCACACAGGTCCTCCCTCTATTTTCCGTGGGATTTTTCTTGAAACCTACGACTGTTTTAATGAGGCAAAAAAATTAAATAAAATGTCAGCAAACAAAATCCAACAACTAAATGAAATTTATCCCAGATATGCAGAACACAATATTAGGAACTACAATAGTATAATTTACCAAATCAGTAAGTAGCTCTAAGAAGAAAAGCATATCTTTTTCCCTATGTGTGAAAAGACCCTTCAATAACATTCAAAACACATTCCAGATAAACGGGAATTGGTGGCTGTATCTTTAACCTGTATGTGTATATTAAATTATATTGTATCATCTTATATCATATGCATATTATATATATACACACATACATAATCATGTTAGGGACACATCTTACTTAATGGGGAAACAATGGTAGAATTCCAATAAAGGTCAGGACCAAGGCAAGGATGTTTTCTATTTTTACTACTTTTTAACATTACATTGGAGGAATTATCCAATGCAGTCAGAGAAAGGAAAACAAATAGAAGTATGTAAGTTGGAAAAGAAGTATAAAACAATTCAGTAAGGAGTCAGCACAAAAAATTTACACACAAAAATCAGTAAGCTTCATATATATGGATAATAACAAGTTAGAAAGTGTTAAGGAATAGAAGATCCTATCTAAAAAACAAAAGATAAATTCTTAAAAACAAACCTGTTATATGTACAAAATCTCATGTGTAGAAAATTTTAATGCACTTCTAAAAAGCACAAGCATGAACTTGAACAAATGGAAAACTTCCCTTGACTTCATATCATCAAGATGTCAATTGTCTCCAAATCAACAGATAAGTTAATATGATTCCAGTAAAATACCAAAATTTTATGGATGCAGACAATAACAGAAAAATAAACATGTAAGAATAAAGAGGAATCACATCATCCCCATTAAAATGACTACCATATGAACAAAAAAACAGAAACAAAATAACAAGCGTTGGCAAGATATGGAGAAACTGGAATCTTTCTGCACTGTTGGTAGGAATGTAAAATAGTGCTCTAATATGGAAAACAGCATGAAGGTTCCTCATAAAACTAAAAATGGAATGACTATGTGATCCAGCAATCCCAGTTCTGAATATATATCCAAAAGAATTGAAAGCAGGATCTTGCCCTCTTTATTACCTAGTAGTTTTACTTGATTCTAGCTTGATGTCAGTAACTTTTAGTGACTTAGTGAGGTGCAGATGGTAAAATGACTCTCTTCCCTAAGTTATCTGATGTACCAGTAATAGCAATTCACTAATTATAAGCCAGCTGTTGTTCCAAGCATATTTTACGATTTTAACTGATCTATACACCCAACACAGGGCTCAAACTCACAACCCCAAGATCACGAGCTGCATGCTCTACTGCCTGAAGCAGCCAGGCACGCCTCCATTTCATTTTTTTTTTTAAAGTAAACTCTACCCCCAACATGGGGCTCAAGCTCACAACCCTGAGATCAACAAGAGTTGCATGTTCTACTGACTGAAGCAGCCAGGCACTCCTCCATTTCATTTTTTTAAAGTAAACTCTACTCCTAACATAGGGCTCAAACTCACAACCCTGAGATCAAGAGTCATATGCTCTATCAAAGTCAGGCACCCCAATCCAATGAATTTTCACAAGAACTATACAAAGTAGATGCTATGAATGTCAATGTTTTAGAAATCAAAAAGCACTGTATCAGAGGAAGGGATATTTGGCTAAGGTTACAAAGTGTGGAGGTTCAAGAACCAGGACTTGAACCCCTATACTCTGCCTCTAGAGCCCAGACCCTTAACCTCTACACTAAAGGGCAAGTGGGGTTAAAGCAGGATTTTGATGAGATATTTTTACAGCCATCTCCATAACAGAATTCACCACAGCCAAGAGGTGGAGGCAACCCAAGTGTGTATATCAGTGAATGAATGGATAAACAAAATGTAGGGTGTATATATGTATATATATACATGTTTATATATACATATATATACACATTTGTGTATATACATACATACATACATACACAATAGACTGTTATTCAGGCTTAAAAAGGAAGGAAATCCTATCACATGCTACAGCATACATGAACCTTGAGGACATTATGCAAAGTGAAATAAATAAGCCAGTCACACACACACACACACACACACACACACACACACAGGCCAGGAAGAAAAAGACAAATACTGTGATTCCACTTATATAAGGTACCTAGAGTAGTCAAATTCACTGGTGATTGATGTATCAATACTAACAATGATGGTTGTCAGAGGCACTGGAGTGTTTAATGGATAGTTTGTTTTACAAGATGAAAAAAGTTCTGCAGATGGGTAGTTGTGATGGTTGTATAACAATGTGGATGTAAATACCACTCACTGTACTCATAAAAATGGCTAAAATGGTAAATTTTATGATCTGTATATTTCACAATTAAATATTTTTTTCAATGAAAGAAATTAGATGGCTTTAGTTTCCCATAAAATACCACCAGCCTGAGCTCCACCCTCAAAAAAGTGCCTTCTATGTCACTTCATACTGCCAACAGTAGAGCACATTCTTGAAGTAAGAGACATTGCCTGCCTCACTTGCAATTGCTGAAACTGGAAAATAAAGGCATTTCAAAATGAACAGAATATGGGCAGGCATAACATTATAAAAAGTCAACAAAAAATGAGAATATATTGAAAAACCTAACTATGAAACAAACACAGCACTCTAACCCAAACTGAATAATCTTAAACAGTATTTATTGTTATGAAAAAATACTGTGAATCAAAAAGAGAAGTCAGAATAAAAGCAGACAAAACAGAAAAAATGTAAGACGAAAGTTAGTCAAAACCAGGAAAAACTGAAGAAAGACAAATCATCTCGGGGGAAAAACGTCTAATTTATAAGATGTCAAAGGTAAATAGACTTTACTTAAAATATAGTAAGTGACATTAAGGAAAGGAATTAAAACAGTCAAGAAATAAAAATAAAATCAAGAAAGCAATCAGATCAGCAAAAAAGTGCCAGATAGAGGCAAAAAAATAATAATAATAATCAACATATATTAAATATAGTCCCTAAAGAAAAAAAGCAAAAATAATGGAAAAGATATAATATTCAAAAGTATATACAAGAAAACTTTCTGGAAAGAAAATGTGAACTTACACATCAAAAGGGCCTTTCCATGAACCTACGGAAAACTGATATGGAATAGTCAACTCTGAGATTGGACTTAGAAAATCAATTAGATTTTAAACAAAAAACCCTCCAGAAACCCCAAGAAAAAAAGACAAAACCATTTAGGAATTAAAGAATCAGGTTGATATTTTCACTACAACATACAAAGCAAGGCAGCCCGGGGCGCCTGGGCGGCTCAGTGTTAAGCCTCTGCCTTCAGCTCAGGTCATGATCTCAGAGTCCTGGGACTGAGTCCCACATGGGGCTCTCTGCACAGCGGGGAGCCTGCTTCCCCCTCTTTCTCTGCCTGCCTCTCTGCCTATTTGTGAGCTCTCTCTCTCGTCAAATAAATAAAATCTTAAAAAAAAAAAAAAAAGGCAGCAAAGAAGTTTTTAAGACCTCTAGAAAAAGAGCTATGAACCAAGATTTTATATCAACCTGTTCTTCAAATAACAAAGCTATAAAAATCAGTTTTAAGTATGCAAGAACTCAAGAATACAGTATTCAGGAACCTCTATAACGAATTTATTAAAGAATGAATTCCAGGGGCACTTGGGTGGCTCAGTTGGTTAAGCGACTGCCTTCGGCTCAGGTCATGATCCCAGAGACCCGGGATGAGTCCCACATCGGGCTTCCTGCTCAGCAGGAAGCCTGCTTCTCCCTCTTTCACTCCCCCTGCTTGTGTTCCCTCTCTCACTGTGTTTCTCTCTGTCAAATAAATAAATAAAATCTTTAAAAAAAAAATAAATTCCATCCAAGTAAAGGCTAACTGGGGGGAAATTCAGAAAACCTTATGATGGGGAACATTAAGTATATTAAGTTGTAGATCTTTAAAAGAAAGGTGGTGGGGCACCTGGGTGGCTCAGTTGGTTAAGCGACTGCCTTTGGCTCAGGTCATGATCCTGGAGTCCCGGGATCAAGTCCCACATTGGGCTCCCTGCTCGGCAGGAAGCCTGCTTCTCCCTCTCTCACTCCCCCTGCTTGTGTTCCCTCTCTAGCTGTGTTTCTCTCTGTCAAATAAATAAAATCTTAAAAAAAAAAAAAAAGTGGTGATAAGAATGGAAAAATAGTATGCAAATTTTGTTTCCTAAAAACAACATGACTAAAAAAATGGGAGGAGAGAAAACAGAATAAAATAATTGTGGTTATATAATAGGAGGAACTCAATATATGGCTGACAAATTAAAATACAGATTCTGAATAAGGAAAAGAAACTTGAGGACATGAGAAAAGATACAAGTATAAATATAACCATTGGGGAAAAAAGGACAAACATTACTAAACATGAAAAGTAATTTTAAGAGTTTTTCATTTATTTGTTTTGGGTTGTTTTTGTTTGTTAGCACTTCCTTACTTCTTGGCACTCTGAGATGCTCCAAGTTCACCACTTTATTTCCTTCCCCAGTCATAGCATCAATGATTTCCCCCGGAAGTCTGGTTCCTGGTTTAAAGGGAGCTGAACATCCACTGGAAACCCAGTTACTCTGGTGCTCTGGACAGGGGAGGAGTCCTAAATACTCTCTCCAGGGCTGATTATTGGGAAAACGAAGAAAGCCAGCACAGTGGCTAAAAGGTTAGAAGGTGCTGAACCACTCCAGCAGTTGCTTTACTTGAAGGAACCATTTAGTTAGGGCCAATCTGGCCACATCATCTAGATTATATTATCTTGAATGGCAAGAAAGACGTGTGATACAGTAAATTAACCAGGAGTGATCCAGTACACTCTAGCATCCAAAAAACTGCATCCACTCGGAATGACCACCTGAGGACACACTGCTGTGAAGCCTCACATTTCACTTACCCGCTAGCAAGCTCGCCCAAGCAGCTGCCTTCCAAGCTTATTCTCTATTACCATATAGCAGTCACCTGGTCCACAAGTCTCCGGACACCCCCTCCAGCCTCTACGCTCATCAGACAACCACAGGGAGTCACTGTGATCAAACCAATTTTTCCAGTGCCTGAGTCAGAAGACCGGAATCTTTTCAAGGTGCAAGCTGTATTCCCGGCCTTAACCTTGCAACTCTGAAGCTAAACCAGATAAACCCCACAGGTCCTCTCCCAGGTGTCATAATAGGTGTTACAAGGTATTCTATTACTATTTTAAACATTATTTTAACCCCCACATATATTCATTCCTGGGTTTCGGCACCAAAAACAAAATAATAAGTTTTTCTAAACCACCAAAAGTAAATAAATCCCACGTGAATATTCTATTCCTTTTACGTACAGTTTAAAAGCTAACCTTTCTTCCCATAATTCCTTCCAGCTAACCAGTTATAATTTCAGTGTGTCTTTCGAGTCCTTTTTCTCAATCTAAAACTGTACCTACAATTTAGTTCTATGAAGGAGGTTGGGGAGGAGGTGTGGAAATCAATTTGGTATTGTTTATGTGTTCTGATTTTTTTTTTTTTACTTAATAGTATGTCTTCGTGATCTTTCTTGTTAGTACACAGATCTAATTCACATATATAGTAATGGTTGCATTATATTCAAGAATAAATGTACCAGTTTTATTTTAAATGTTTCACTGTTATATAAACAAAGCTGCAGTAAACATCCTTGTAAGTATATGTACACATACACAGGTATGTTTTTAGGATAGACACGTAAGAGTAAAATTGCTGGATTAAAGAATCTTCACATTTAAATTGTTGGAGGGGGTTATGAGAGAGATACAAGAGTCCCTGGAAGTGCCAGAAACCACAGAATCATCTGAAGCCATCCGATCTTTTGTTCCCTAGGTACTTTAAAGGCAATTACACCAGAATGTAAATTCCGTAACAGCTGAAACCCTGATGCCTTACCCCAGAAAAGAATGCCAGGGCCTAAAACATGCTTAGCATCTCAGCAATCACTGAATAAAATGAACACATGTAGGCCAGTCACAAGCATATTCCTCAACCAGAATGCAAAATTTCCATGTATTTTAGAGACCACAAACATCAAAGAAATTTCTCTTCCAGAGATTTCTGAGTTATCTAGGATTGCGCTGGGTTCCTAAATTTTCATCCCATTTCCTTCTTCCCTTTCCAAGTCACCACCTTGAGTCCCTTCACACACTCATGACCTAGACCAACCCTTTAGAGACCCAAACCACTTGCCAGTCCCAAGAGAATTTAGAGAACCTAAAATTTAGAATGCCTTTTAGTACAGGTGACCAAAGTTAAGATTCCACTGTACCAGAGACAGTGGGAAATCATTTGAAGACAAGCTGAATTAGATGGTTTCCTGAAGAGTATGAAGAAATGGAACTCGGCTGACACTTTGTCCAGCCTGCCTTGAAAGGGGGAGCAAAAGGGCCCAGTCTACGAGAGTAGAGCATTACTTAAAAGACCCGTAGAGCACATAATCCTGTCAGGGAAAGAACCCACTAATCTGCCTGCAATTGGCCAAAAAATACTGTATGTGAAACTCTGAGCCAACAGACAGACATATTCACAGTGATTAGGCAAAAGTTATGCCTGGCACCAAGGGAGTGATGTACAAAAGTCCAAAGGAAAGAGTATAGTACTTTAAGGGATCCACAGGTGGTTCAGATGCTTCAAGGGGTTAAATGAAGCAGAAAATATAAATAAGTTATATGGTGGCAGCCTTGTTAACCCACAAAGCTCCCACTTTTCAGGATACAGAACTACCAAAGGTTATTATAGAATTCACCTAGTTGGGAGTTTGTGTAACTATTGGTTTGTTCAAGAGACTGATTTTTTCCCCTATCCCTGGGATCTGGTCCAGTACTCAATCCAGGGAATATAAAAGCTTTTTCTTTAGTTAAGTAGTCTGTACCATCTAATTCTCAAGTTAGACCAAAGTAGGGAAGGCAGCTTATCAAAGCTTCTCCACGGACCTGGGGGGACACCACCTTATTTGTCAAACGTGGAGTGGAGGTGCTACCAGCATCTAGTAAGTAGAGACTAGGGATACTGTTAAACATTCTGAAATGCACAAGAGAACCTCCACAACAAAGAATTCACCAACCCCAAATGTCAACAGTGCCAAAACCGAGTAACCCTGTGCCTAGCCTAACTGCAGATAGTAAGGAAAACAGTAAGTTCAACCCTAACTCTGTTCCGAAAACAGACCCAAGGAGGGTAAAATTATAGGAAAAGTTGTGTTCAGACTCCTCCGGACATACATCCCATCAGAAGAAAATACAACTCGTGCTGAAGGAACCTAGAAAAAAAAAAGTGACAGGGCTCAAATGAAGGGAGTCAAAAAGAAGCAGCTCTCTATGTAAATACTCAGTGTAAGAAGAAAAAAAAACAATACACAGGGAAGAATATGGAATGTTCCCACCAAATGTAACAGGCCCAGTAAATGCCATTTATTATACATGTTGAACAGTCTCTGAGACCCAAGGGCTCCCATATGAAGGTTTTTTCCTTTTTCTTTTTTGCATCAAACAGGTTCTTCCAAGAGCCTGCTCACAAGGAAGAAAAAAAAAAAGAGTAATCCTCAACAAAATGAAACAAATAGGAGAAGCTGAACAGTCTACATATGAAAAACAAAGGTTAAAAAACTCACCAGACAAAAACCACACCAAACATTCGTCCCATTTAATTTCCTGTTACATGCATTGAGGGAGCCAAGAACATCAGGCTCCAAGGCAGCAATGCTCTGAGGTTCTAGCCCTGGCTCCCTCTATGTGACAAATTCATGCACACACGCCCGCACATACCACTGGCCCAGGCACAAATACACATGCATGCACAGGTGGTGAAGAATTATAGGGGGTTGGGGGGAAAGAGGTTTGGTAAAAAATGTGCTGTCAACTGGATACTGGGGACCCAGAGAACCCTTCTGCTGCAGGCTAAGCAAGAGTCAAAATTAAAACAAAGGGAAAACACAGGATAAATGTAGGCTGCTCAGAGAAGTGATTGGACAGATGAAGAGGGAAAGATACTGGGGGAGTTTTGGGAAAGCAGCCTCAGAAGAGGTTTTTCTTTATTGGGAACTCAGACAGAGGTTCTATGACTCCAGTGATATACTGAGGCTAAAGGAATATGCCACAGCATTACCTCTGTATCCTGTGCTCTCTCCCAAAGTAGAGGGAAACCACAGGCACCCACCGTTTATCCCTCCCCATTGTGGCTCTTAAGGACTTTCCCAAGTACCCCCCCAAAAATGCCCCCCGCCACAAAGTTAGCAAAGAGCCAAGCACAGAAAGCCTCAGTAACTCTTCTTGGTGGAACCAAAGCCAGAGAAGCCCATCACAGCTGCCATCTCATCATCCTCCTCAAATGTCAAGTCCTCCTCAGCCCTCCTTTTCTTCTCCTTCTGTTTCTCTTTCTTGTAGGCTTTGGCCTTTTCCTCCTAGAGGGGAAATCACTCAGAATCAGTTCAGACTCCTGAGCCAAACGTTAAAAGAGACAAGTTGAGGGTCAAGATTCCTTTCTATCTTTAGGAGAAAATAGTTAAAGACAAGTAAAAATTGAAGGGCAGAGGAAGAGCCATAGTAAAGATTTTAAGAAACAATAAAGAGCAGTTCTAGCTTGTGAAGAGCACTTCTCAGTCCTACATCCCAGTTCATCTCTAGTTCTTAAAAACGTTATGGAAGTAAAACCACATAACAGCAACTATCACCCTGGGGCACAAAGTACATGCCAGTAATTGATCTAAACACTTTATGTAGATTGTAAACTAAGATCTCAAATGGGAAAACTGAGGCACGGAGAGGTTATATAACTTCCCCAAAAGTCATAGCCAGTAAGTGAAGGAAACAGAATTCTGACCCAGTCACCCTGGTTCCATGTGCCTCTTGGGCATTAAGTGTATTTAATCCTTCCTGCAGTATTTTTTTTTTTAAAAAGTAGGCCCAGATAGTCTAGTAAGAAAAAGGATGGGTTTACAACCATATCCTTCAGATCACAAGAGTCCTAAACAAAGGCAATAAATGTTTCCCCCAATATAGTGAAATTGAGGATACAACGAACCTCTGGGGGTGGGAATAGAAAGAAGAGAACCTCCTTATGATTTGTTTAACATAAAATTCAAAGCTGGAGGACAAGAGATGAAAGGCTAGCAGAGCCTTACCTCTTCTCTGAGCTCTTTCATTCTTTCTTCAAAATCATAATCTTTCTGTTTCTCTTCCATTTTCTTCTTATTGACTTCAAAACGTTTCTTCACCTGATCCAAGGTGGAACGTTCCACACGCATAGACATGCCCAGATTTCGCTGATCTGGGTGGGATCAACAGTGAAAAAGGTATGGCAATTACAATATCCTCAGCCCCTCAAAAGTCTTTGACATTTAAAAAAAATCTCATAAAATACACATCAAAAGTAATTATGACTGGAAAAAAACCTCCCTTGGCTTTACTTATTCCCAGAAACAGCAGCTACAGATAGCAAGAGGCAAGTGGCTTTCAACTGCCCTTAATGAGCAAATGTGCACTAGTTGGAATAGCCAGGCCTTGGAGAAGGGCACTGTCTGGGCTTGGTGAGAGCCTAGAACAGTGTCTCCTCTCAGGGCCTCCAGAAACATTAGATAATGAAGTAAAGCATACCCTATACTGAAGCCACTGGAGAAATTCTCAGGCATTAAAAAAAGATCCAACCGAAACCACCCTTTCTCTTATCCCACCTCCAAAACCCAGTCCCAGCACCAATCACAAACTACCTCCAAGCCTTACGTTTCTTTCCATTAATGTGATCCAGGAAGTTGATAGAGTCCTTCACCACACAATCACAGACATTGCAGTAATACCTAGCAACCAGAAGAAACAGCACTTATGTCAAATCTAGTTGTAAGGATCTTAATGTGTTCAACCAACAATCTCATATTTTTAGGTAAATTTTCTTTTTATAAGAAGAATTTTCATTTTCATAAAGCATTACCTCTTAGAAGCATATGGTACCAACCTTCCAGATGGCGCCACAATAATCCCCAAATTCCTGATATGTGTACCTTCGGCAGTCCCCTCCCAATCTGTACCAAGGTTGGTCAGTGACCAAAAGAATACTTCACAGTGCCTAGTGGCTAAGTCAGTTAAACATCTACCTTTAGCTCAGGTCATGACCTCAGGGTCTTGGGATTGAGCCCTGCGTCAGGCTCCCCGCTCACGGGGAGTCTGCGTCTCCCTCTGCCTCTCTGCCCACTCATGCTCTCTCTCTCAAAAATAAAGTAGTAAAAGAAAAGTTCAAAAGTGATGCTACAGCACTTCCAAGATTAGGTTATATACATTTTTTTTTTTTAAATGGCATCGCTATTAGTCTTATTCTGGGGAAGCCACTTGCTTTATTCTGAGTAGCACTATGGAGAGGCCCACGAAGCAAAGAACTGAGGCCTCCAAAGCACTGCCACATGAAAGAGCTTTGAATCAAATCAGTCAGGCCCACCTACGCCTCAAAGGAATGTAGACCCAGCAAACACCTTCAGTGAAGCTTTGTGTAAACCTAAGTCAGAACCACAGATATAAGTCTTTCCTAGATTACTTACCCACAGAAATTGTGAGCTATCTGCTGTTTTATGCTGCAAAATTTTGGGTGAATTTGTTAAATTACACAGCAACAGATAACTAACACAGAGATAAATGACATTAGTGGGTTTTCTAGGCAACCCAGAGACATGTTATTCACTGCTGTTTTTCCCCTCCTGCTAGAAAACCTAAATGAATAGAGAAATAGTGGTGGGCAAAAGACTAGAGCTCTTGCAGGACACTTCTTCCCATGCGTTATAGTCTTGGTCTAGGAGGAAGGTATATAATCAAGCAATCCATAACAACTACAACATACTTTGCAGCCAGTATGGAGCCTCAACTCATTTTATTCACCATCAACAGCTCCTAGGCTCCATTCTAGCTCCACCTAATGTCTCCCCTAGAAATGTCCTCAGTAGTCCTTTCCTTCATTTCTTCCTTTTAAGATATTAAGAAGCAGTTACAGTGCTCATATGAAGAGGCCTACAGAGTGGCCCCTCCTAGAGACACTACTATGTTTAGTTGAGGCCTCGGGTAGGGTGGGAGAAAGGGAAAGAAAAATCTAATGGTACAATTATAGGTAACATGGCTGTTCTCCTGGGGCCAGAGAACCTCCTCAACACTTGCTAAAACCAACATAGACAGTTTATTTGACCTATTCCTGGCTCCTAAGAAAGACGAAAAGTCACTCACCCTCCCATCTCAGATTGTGGCGTGGTCTTGGTAATGACAATTGTCTTCCCAAGCTTGGATTCCAGGTCCACCTTATAGTCTCTATGCCGGAGAAGCTCCCGTTTGACTGGCTGCACTGGTTTTCCTAAAAGATAATAAAGAAAGAAGTCCCTTTAATATTACAGTTCCTTAAGCAGAAAGGAAAAAAAAAAAATGCATGAAACCCGAAATACAGATGTCTGCTCTCATTACTTTCTTGAACCTGAACCAAGGAACACAATGAGCACTTCTGGTAGCAGCTAGGAAAAATCTCAACACAGGAAAAATGAAAAGCAATCCGTAAACTCTCTAGAGCTCTTATCACTTAAAAACCAACAAGTCTAAAAGCAAAGTTTATTTACTGATTAACTGAATTGAAGTGAGTTAATTTTCACAAAAAGCAAACTTTTAAAAGAAAAGCAAGGAGGGTTGCCTGGGTGGCTCAGTCAGTTAAGCATCTACCTCCCAGTGTCCTGGGATCAAGTCCTATTATCGGGCTCCCTGCTCAGTGGGAAGCCTGCTTCCCCACTTTCCCCTCACCCCACTCATGCTCTCTCTCTCTCTCAAAAAAAAAAAAAAAAAAAAAAAAAAAAAGATTTAAAAAAATTGAAGAAAAGCAAGGATAATCAGTAATACTTTCAGACAGATACCCCAAGCATAACACAAAAGGAATCTTCAGAGGACTGGGGAAAATTCTTTAAAGGGGACCAATATTCAGGAAATATCGGTTACATATTTGGCACTACTGTATAAATTACATCAAAACTAAAAGGATTAGTGTGTGCAGGCTGGTGTGGAAGTAAAATGAAAGAAGTATGCATATGTTTGAAAACAGATAAAAAAATAAGATTTCTTTTTGTATAGTGGAATCTCTATCTAGGAGAGAAGAACCAACTCCCTGACACTGTACAAAACATACGGAACAGTACTACTAACCACCAGCTGAAACAATCACACATTCCTTGGTGAGTACCCTTGCTCTTCTCAGGTTACAGTGGAAGGTCCTGATTGGGCCAGTTATATTCTTCTTCCCCTTAAGTGACTTCAAGTGAAACAGTATCTTCAATAGCAGTAATGCACAGCAGCAAAATAGTCCATATCTCTACTAAGGATTTTACTCTCCTCTGTTCTTGAGGAAAGTAGGAAATGAGTTAAGCAAAGGACGGCAAAAAAGCAAAGGACACAGAGCTGGCAAACACCTCAAAACCGCTTCAGATCATCTCCTCGCTCTCATTTTATACTTTAAGAAATTCAGAACCATGGAGGCAACACTGCCACAGAGAACATCGCATTTCAACTCCCAACCGCTCTCCAGCTATGGCTTCGCCTCTACGATACCCATAGCCCTTGATGAAGCAGACACCCACCATCCTTCTTTTCTCTCTCTTCCGTGAGCCTCTTCTCGGCGAGTTTCTCATATTCATCTTTGTCCCACTTTCGGCGAAAGTCCAAGTTTTTTGTCTGTAAGGAGAAAAGCGCTCAAGATTCGTTGCTAATCATATCCGACCCCCAGAGAAACGGAGGGAAACGCGTCCACGCTGGCAAGGCGTCCCCCAGACCTGTAGAGAGCGAAGACTCTCCGGACCGCAACAGGAGGCTGAGGTGGCCTCAGGACCCCAACCCAAAAGACCTCCGGGATTCCATAGATCCTGAGCCAGGACCCCACAGGGAAGCTCTTGAACCCGGGCCACTGAACCGCAAGGAGGTGTTGAGAAGCCAGTCGCGTGCAGGATATTCCGCGCTGAAAAGACACCCTGTGCCCCCCAACCAAAGCCTCCTCACACAACACCTACCCCGCTGCCCGACGCCATCTTCACTGCGAAGTGAATGGGAAGCCGAAAAATGACGTAAAAAGCGGCCCTGAGCCGTAAAGCAAGCTTGCCTCCAATAAGCTTAGAGTCTCGCATTCTAAGCGAGCTAAGGACTGGAGAGCTTCTAAAACCCGCTTGTAGGCCCCTCCCCTGCGCCGAGGAAATGGCGCATGCGCATGGAGAGTGTGAAGCAACACGGAAGTAAGGGCGCCTACAAATGTTTTCTCCTTGGCTTTCTACACAAGCATCATTGAAGGGCTGATTTAGTTCAGTTCCTCTATTTTACAAACAAGTAAACGGTTCATATCGGTGCCCTTTGATCTCGTCTAATCAATTTTGCGTGCTTTTGCCAAGTTTCTAAATGTTCTTTAAGGTCGAATAGGTTATCAGGAGCCTCTAGCTGCCCCATCGACCTGTATGCACTAAAGATACGGCCCCAACACCGCTGTTTTTAAAAGTTGCAGCCTTCCCAGCGCGTATATAGGAAGAGTTTTTTGCACAGTCTTTATTTTTGAAGCAATGCTATCACCCTTCGGTTAACTCATCTTTCCTTCTGGGAGGAACTTTAGAGTCATTCAATCTATAGGGCACAATGTAATCAAAATGATTGGACTTGGAAAGGCCAGTCATGAGCAACACTGTAGGGTGAACTCTGGCAGTTCACCAGAGATGGCTCATTACATGTTGATTTAGACATGACTGTGTATCCAAGTTGGGAAGGGGGCAGTGGGGAGCACTGTGTAACTGTGACTGCTCCCTTCACTGAATACAGAAGCATCACCCCTGGAGGTTGCTCCTAGCTCTCAGAGTTCCCCAGTGTACACTCAAGCGTTTTCTATGGCCTATGCAAAACGATTTCCTGATAACAAATGACCCAAACTACTACATTTAATACTTTATTTAATATATTATCCAATCACTTCTAGAATAGCCGCCTCCATAGGAGAACATAGAATGTAATCAAGCAGTAATTCTAGCACAGGAAATGGTCTCCAAAATCTCAAAAGATTAGACCATTTGACAGTCACCTATTAAATTCAACATTCAAGATTACTAAAAAGACAGCCTCACTCTATTAACAGTGGATGGACTAGAGAGATACCACATCAAAATGAGCACTGCTATGCCCTTAGGAGAGCATCTTTGTCCTCAAACAAACAAGAAAGCAGCCATTTGCCCCTTCCTTGCTGTCTCCCCAAACTCCCTGGACAAGTTAAGGGCAGGCTGTGGACAAATTTTCCCAAATCTGGTTCAGAAGCGACAGTGGAAGGTCAAATATCTGACTTCTGATCTCAGTGGTCTCAGCCTGAGACAACTTTCCCAGAGCCTTGCTCAAAGCAGCCATCTCAGCACCTCTTGGCAGCATTCAATGGCACTTCAAATCTGCCATTTGTCTCTGCAGTTAGAGCATGTCTCTTTCGCATACCAGCCATCTGCACCCATGCAGAATAGCTGCTCACACTAGCCCAGGAGTCCTCAGGGCCTCCTACAGTTCTGCACCCAGAAAGGATGGAGGAGGCAGAGGAACTTGTCACTCATCCTGGCCATCGGCTGTGAACTCCATCAGGAACTCAGTCCTAGAAGAAACAGCTTCTAGAAAGAGCAGCAGATGGCAAGCAGGCAGGGATCAAGACTCAGACAGTCTCTTCTGAATTTCAGCCACAAGATTTTCCCGTTTAATGGCCACCTGTAACATGAGAACCCTCATGTGACAAACTATAGAGAGTGATACTAGCTTCTTAATCACTGCTTTTCCAGATGCATTTTACCTGGCATGTGTTCCCACTACTTATACAACCAGTAGGAAGAAGTGTGGTCTTCAAGCTGAACTAGATATGACACTTAAGACTAAAGAGATTCAAACACCTGGGGCACCTGCCTGGCTCATGTGGTAGAGCATGTGACTCTTGACCTTGATGTTGTGAGTTCAAGAACCAAGCAGAGTAGAGAGATTACTTAAAAAATAAAACTTGGGGGCGCCTGGGTGGCTCAGTTGATTGGGCAACTGCTTCTGGCTCAGGTCATGATCCTGGAGACCCGGGATCAAGCCCCACATCGGGCTTCCTGCTCGGCGGGAGGCCTGCTTCTCCCTCTCTCAGTCCCTCTGCTTGTGTTCCCTCTCTGGCTATGTTTCTCTCTGTCAAATGAATGGATAAAATCGTAAAAAACAAAAACAAAAAACTTGGGGCACCTGGGTGGCTCAGTTGGTTAAGTAACTGCCTTCGGCTCAGGTCACAATCCCAGAGGCCTGAAAGAACTTGGATATCAGTTCTACCATACCCACATCGGGCTTCCTGCTCAGCAGGAGGCCTGCTTCTCCGGCTCTCACTCCCCCTGCTTGTGTTCCCTCTCTAGTTGTGTTTCTCTCTGTCAAATAAATAAATAAGACCTTTAAAAATAAAATAAATAATAAAAAATAAATCTTTAAAAAGGGGTGTGTGGCGGCGCCTGGGTGGCTCAGTTGGTTAAGCGACTGCCTTCGGCTCAGGTCATGATCCCGGAGACCGGGGATCAAGCCCCACATCGGGCTCCCTGCTCGGCGGGAAGCCTGCTTCTCCCTCTCTCACTCCCCCTGCTTGTGTTCCCTCTCTCGCTGTGTTTCTCGCTGTCATTTTGTATTTTTAAATAAAATCTTTAAAAAAATTTAAAAATACAAAAATAAATAAATAAATAAATAAATAAATAAATAGGGGGTGTGTGTCAAATATCTGATCTGTGTCTACTTTGTTGGATTGGTCTCAAAATACCCGTTGGGAATTCTATCTGTCTTCTGCCCACCTAGCTAATACTAACTGGTGAAAGGGTTGCCTGCATGGCTCTTCACTCATTTCTACCACTATTAGCCCTGGAGATACATCCTCAGCCATAAGATATACATTTCTTTTTTATATATAATAATTTATTTTTTCAGTGTTCCAAGATTATTGTTATGCACCACACCCAGTGCTCCATGCAATACATGCCCTCCTTAAAACCCATCACCAGGCTCCCCCATCCCCCAACCCCCTTCCCTTCCAAAACCCTCAGTTTGTTTCTGAGTCCAAAGTCTCTCATGCTTCGTCTCCCTCTCTGATTTATCCCAGTTCACATTTTCTTTCCTTCACCTAATGTCCTCCATGTTTACTCCTTACGCTCCACAAGTTAAGTAAAACCATATGATAATTGACTTTCTCTGCTTGGCTTATTTTACTCAGCATAATAATCTCCAATCCTGTCCATGTTGCTACAAAAGTTGGGTATTCATCCTTTCTGATCGAGGTGTAATATTCCATTGTATAAATGGACCACATCTTCTTTATCTATTCGTCTGTTGAAGAGCACCTTGGTGCTTTCCACACTTTGGCGATTGTGGCCATTGCTGCTATGAATATTTGGGTACATATGGTCCTTCTTTTCACTACATCAAGATTCATATTTCTTAAAAGAGTCTAAGGTAGAAACACTTGGTTCCTTTTATTTCCCCCACTCACCTCCTCCCTGCTGGCCACTGAACGAAGCTTGATTACCCCTTCTTTCAGTTCTTGCTCACCAATAATGACCACCAATGGAATGCCCATGTGCTCGCAGTAATGTAGTTGAGTTAGTAGTTTAGGGTTGTTCTTATACAGAAGCTCTGCCTGAAAAGGGTGAAGACAGAATAAGAGGCTTAAAAGTGACCACACTCCTCATTTCCAAAGAAATAGGAAGCTAGCCCTCCTACCAGAAGACACTTTAGTGAAGACTAGAAAGGTCTTGAGTTCCACCTGAGGCATTAAGTAGAAATGTCAACCTGAATGGCCACACATACCTAGATGACTTGGATATCAGTTCTACCATACCTTGATCCCAGCATCCCAAAGCTCTGAAATTAGCTTCAACCGTTCATGAATAAAGTTCTTCTGTGGTGTGGCCACAAACACTTGGGTCTCTGTGGTCCGTATCTTCTGACCAGAAGTCTGATTAAAGACAGAGAAGAAAGTAAAACTAATAAACAACTTCCTGTGCATCAGTAATTAAAAAAAAAAAAGAAAGAAAGAAAGGAAAGACAAAAAGAATCATCAGAAAAACAGTCCAAATGTATATCCACAAACATGAATTTTTCATTCTCAGCTCCACTCCACCCCTATCTAGGACCTACCTCCATCTTCTGTTCCACAATGGCGAAGATCCGCTCCACCCCAATACTGAGTCCCACACATGGCACCTTGTGGCCCTTGGGGTCAAACATGCCCACCAACCCATCATAGCGTCCGCCAGCAGCCACACTGCCCACATTGAGGGACTCCTTGGCCTGAGCTGGGGTCTGCAGTAGCACTGCTTCATAGATCACCCCAGTGTAGTAGTCCAGGCCCCGAGCCAGGCTTAGGTCAAAAGAGATCTGTGGGAACAAGACTACAGTAAGTCCCAAAAAAGACCCTGGACACGAGGAACCCCGTTCAGCAGGAAGTCTACTTCCAACTCAGCTTACCTTCTCAGCAATTCCAAATAAAGTTAGGTATTCAAATAGCAGCTTCAAGTCCCTCAAGCCCTCTAGGGCCTTCTTGTTCTGGGATAGTCTAGAATCCTGGAACATTTCCTCTATCAAGGACATCCCACCTGGGGAGACATATGGGAAGAACAAGGTCTGTGCTTTCAACCAGATGTGTTTTACACAAATTTATTTTTAATATGCTCCAGCTCATCTTCATTTTCTTATTAAAAAAAAAAATTCTGATCTCTTATGATCAATTTCTCCTCCTCTGCCTTTGCCATCTGAAGACATAAAGTGGTTATTACACTAAGTAAAAGGGAAATTAAATTCAGGCCAGGCTCTGGCGCTTAGCTTATCTTTGGAAAGGAGCTGTTTCAGAGTCAGAAGTTGTACGCGCCTCTCCCTCACTCCAGTTCTACCACATAGCTCTGAAAATGCTGGTTCTTACCATTCCATTGGACATAGTCACCAATTCTATCAGCCACTTCCGGAGCCAGGCCTTTCTTTGCCACCATCTCATGTCTCACATCATTCCAACACACCTGCGCAAACACCCAAACATTAAACCACTTCCAAGATCCTTCTTCACCTAACTGGAAAGGTCACGAGTAGCTAACACTACACTCAGCAAAGTCAGAGGCAGCTTTGGAAATCAGCCATACTCAACAAAGCTTTTGCACAACAAAGCTCAGGTCCTGCCTCAGAGTATCTCCTTACCTTCCCCAGAGAAAGCTCATTTCCAGTCACCACCTCCTTATTTTTCTCTAGAGGTACAGATTTGAGGGCATGGCAGAGACTCTGATACAGTCTACTGAAGCACATCTTTTTCATTACCTTGTCTAGTTTGTCTATTGAGGAGCAGATGGCATGGAACTTGCTTTCAGGAACACCACACACAGCCAACATCCCATCCAAAATCCGCCGGTCATTGACCTGTGAACTCAGTGGAAATAACCCCAGTGCCTTGTCAATGCCCTTTCCCTCAACACAAGGGCAGTCCCTATTAGCCTGTCTTATAAAAAGGACAGAAAAAAATTTTCATAGCATCACTATATAGCTGAAATACAACAGCTGTACTGAGAAATTCGCAGGTCTACAGGCTTAAGGGCTGGAGTAACCTATGTTTTAGGAGTGCATCAGGCCAAATCCAGACTTCTCCCCTCAGAACTCAGCCCTGGTCTCACCTTAATGAGAAAGTCCCCCAGCTGCAACCCACTTAGGATTTCACACATAATCTTCAAGCACTCTGCATCAGGGATCATAGGGTCAAACTGCCCAGCAATGTCAAAATCCTGCAGTAAAAAAAAAGAGGAAAAAAAAAATCTTCACGGAGGGGTGCCTGGGTGGCTCAGTTGGTTGGGCAACTGCCTTCGGCTCAGGTCATGATCCTGGAGACCTGGGATCAAGTCCCACATCGGGCTCCCTGCTCGGCGGGAAGCCTGCTTCTCCCTCTCTCACTCCCCCTGCTTTTGTGTTCCCTCTCTGGCTGTGTTTCTGTCAAATAAATAAAATCTTTAAAAAAAAAAATCTTCACAGAGCAGCCAATTCCCAGGTTGTAGCTCCCCAACTATCAAACCATGCTGCCTACATGGTCACTTACACACTGGCAGAACTCCCTGTAGCGGCCTTGGAATACGGATGGGCTCTCTCGCCGCCACACTTTTCCAACATGGTAGCGTTTCATCTTCTTCACTTTATTCATGGCGAGATAACGAGCAAAAGGAACCTCACATAAACAAGTTAAGGAGAAAGCATACTGCCTCCAAGCTTAAGCCCAGTGTACAGACATTTAAGAGAACCGGACCATTACCAGTTAGATCTCATCCACTAGGATGAAAACAAGAATGTTCTCTATCTTGTTTCCCAAGGCCTAGCACTACTTGACATTCACTAAATATAAATGAATGAAGGAATCCCATCAAGCAAAAGTGCAAGTTCAGTAAAAAAGCAGGGGAAGTTAGCCTGCTGCCCAGTGAATGAGACAGAAATGACCCAAGAACTTCAAGTATGGGCTATTCCTTCCTATTCTGATCAATTCTCCTCATTTCAAAATAGTCAAGTTTTAGAACCTGGATTTACCTGCAACTTCTATGTCAATGTTTTTTCTCTCATCTTTCTTTCCTTCTTTCTTTTTTTTTTTTTAATTCAATGTTTCTTAAAGTATAGATTGAGAACCAGCTGCCTTTTCATGACCCCAGGTGCCTGTTTAAAATGCAGACTGCTGAACCCCCACTTCAGGTACAGAATTAATATCTGGGGATAAGGGCCAGAAATACTGTATTTCCCCAATCTTCCCCAAGCGAGTCTGATACACAATAAAAGTTAAATGAGTGTTCCAGGCCAGACTCTGCTGGCAGAATTGTCTTCTGGGAAGTAAAGGCTGATGTAAACAGACCTATGGGATCCCAGAGGCACTGTAGTCCCTTTTGTCAAAGAAAGCCCTCTGGGTTTGGAAAGAGATGTCAGTCTCTAACACTCAGAAAGATACAGTAAGGTCATAGCGCAGGGACAATAGCTCTCCACCCTGATCCTTCAGATCATAAATTAGCCCAGAGTCCTCTCCATACTTCTCAGTGAGCACTTCCTGCAGGGATCAAACAAAAAACATCACAGTTCAATGGAGGACTCCAGAACACAGGGTAAAAGCTCTTTGGGAAACTGAAGGCAGGTAAAGAAATAGAGTTCCAGCATTCTCTTTTCTCCTCTTACCTTAAGTTCAAATGCTGGAGTATCTAATCTGTTTGCTCCATGACGTTTAAAGCAGCCAACAACCATATCAAGAATTTTCTCCCTTACAACCATTTGCTGGGGACTAAGATCTCTGGTGCCCTAGAAACCAAAAGTAGACATGGTGAAAACACAGACTAAAAACAAGTCCATTTAAAATAAAAAGTTAACATCTATAATTGAAAGTCTGAAGTTGAAATTTCTGAGTTCAGTTGACGGAGCCCGATCAGTATCTCAAGAATAGTGACTTTTTAAAAATTAGTCTTAGAAGACTTTAAAATGGATTAGGAAGAGACAAGCAGAACACAGAACAGAGCAGAGGGCAGTCCTCCAAGGCACTCTAATAGGACAGGGTAGGGTAAAAGGCATTACCTTTGGTGTCTTAATAATAAAATTTGGTTTCTCTTGATGTGGTTTCAGTTGGGACGTTAACACTGCCTCTGAAACCTGGCAGAAAAATGAATGTGAGATGTGGGCCACAAGACTGGCCAGACCTAGGTCATCTCTTGCCCTATGACCAGACCTGAAAAGACATCTGGTCCCAAGCAAAAGACAACCTGAACACAGTTTTATCCATTTCAGTCTCAGCCTCTCTCCAAAAAATAAATCATATTTGCACTATATACTTAATACATATGAGATAACATCTTTATCATATTTGGAGTTTTTAAATGTCTGGAAAAGCTTAAGCACCCAAGAACAATGAAGGCACAGAACAACCCACCACTACTGCCACCAACCATCTAGGAGTAGGGATTAGTATGATCTCCTAATTCTTAGTTCCTACTCACAGAGCAAAAACATGAACATGAATTTTTAGTAAGGAAGCAATGGTCATTAGGCTTAGAAACATGGGAAAGGAAACCCAGACAGAAAAGAACAAGCCCAAAACACACAACATGCTGTGGAGTGAGCAGGAATGGATGTCCAACCTGAACTAAAAAATCAGACTGGGAGGATGCTGTAACTGAAAATTAATAACAAGATCTGAACCCTGCTGTTCACCATAGCAAAAAGCATCTGCTAGGGTCTTTACCAAAGTAAAACTGAATTGGTAATTTTGTTTATCAGCAGCAGGCTGTATGCCCTTCCAGAAATACAGAGGGTGTGGTAGTGCCATTATTCTGGCGGATTCTCTTCTCCAAAGGATGGCAGATCGAGTCTACGGCCCTTCCTCTGCAACTGCAAATTCCCCAAATCTCTAAAAACCGAAAAGTGGTTTGTTTTGGGGCTTATTTTTTTTGGAGGGAGTTCACTTGGAGGTAAACTCTAATATGAACTCAGTCTACCTGTGGTCTTCAGTCATCTCACTTAATGCGGATTTTTTAAAAAAGATTTTATTTATTTACTTGACAGAGAAACACAGCTAGAGAGGGAACACAAGCAGGGGGAGTAAGAGAGGGAGATGCAGGCCTCCCGCTGAGCAGGGAGCCCGACAAGCAGGGAGCTGAAGGCAGTCGCCCAACCAACTGAGGCACCCAGGCGCCCCAGTGGGGATATTTATATACTTTGTCTAAGAATGTGTTTGACCACAAGAGGTTCACATACGGTATTGTGGACCTATGTTAAAAATGCTGCCTTACTATGTATCCGTAGGTAAGCCATTTAACCTTGCAGACTGTTTCCTCAACGGTAAAATGGAAATAATCCCAACCTCTCAAGATTGCTATGAGGCTTAAATGACAAAGCATCTAAAATGCTTAGCTTAGTACCGGTAAACTACCCCCACCCCCAAAACCCGACTGTACTACTGGACTGCACGCCGCGAGTCCACGCTTTCAGACCTGAATATCTTGCCCCAACAGACCACTCAGTCTGGCTCACCTGGCTATGCAAATAGACCTCCCCGATGCACACGGGACCCGACGGCCGCAGGACCTGCCTAAAGAGTGAAGCCCACGCCCTCATTTGCAGGAGTCCGAACAGGGGCATCGTGGAACAGGAGGCCGCCTTTCTGAGACAGGAGCCGAAGGACCCGGGAACGAGGCGGATCCCACCCCTCCCCAGCAAGGGTGAAGAGCGCTGCAGTGGTTAGCCGCAGCACCGGCGAGAAAGCAATCACTTCCCTGTCTTCCAAAGCCTGAAAGCTGGCTCTGGACCTCTCGGGCTCCGTTTCAGCTTCAGCACTTCCGGTAGCTGCCGGAAGTTGTTTTTGCGCTCGGCGGAGGCTCTCTAGGCGTGCAGGCCAGTGACTCGATAGCCGGAAGTTGTCCCTGCTGAGGCTGCGGCAACGACGGCGGATCCAGACAGCGTTCAGCGCCAGGTGACCACACTATGGCAGAACGTGCGGCACTGGAGGAGCTAGTGCGACTTCAGGGAGAGCGCGTGCGGGGCCTCAAGCAGCAGAAGGCCAGCGCTGAGCAGGTGCGACCCAGGTGGCAGGGGAGAGGCCAAAGTAGGTCCAGGGAGGACGTGGAGCTGGGTGGTCTGCATAGAGAGGTATGGGAAAGGGGACCGGCCGGGTAGGGAGGAGCAGGGCTTGCTTGGAGAGGTGGCCGGGGTAGGACCCAAGAGAAGCAAAGCTGGGCCTGGGAAGAGAGAGTGCCCCAGATTCTGAGGAGGGGGAAACTGAATGAATGGCTGAGGAGGGAAGGGAGTGGCAGACGTGATAGCCCTGCACCTACTTTATCTCCATAGATCGAGGAGGAGGTGGCAAAACTACTGAAACTGAAGGCGCAGCTGGGCCCTGATGAAGGGAAACAGAAATTTGTGCTCAAAACCCCCAAGGTAAATATAATTCCTTTAAGGAGAATGCCTGTAATCCCACTCCCAGGGGTGAAGGCCCCTGCTTCCCTGAACAGTTGCTCTGGGCTCTGGGCTGAATTGGAGTCTGAGTCATTCTGGGATAGCAAAGTGATGGCAGAAACTAGACCAGCTGGGTGCTTAGGGGAGTATGCTAGCTACTGCTACTCCTTCTTTGATTACGTAAGTACTTACTGAGTGTTTCCTATGTGCCTAGCACCGTAGGAAGCAGTGACTATGCCATGGTGAACAATATAGCCTGCCCTTATAGAGCTTATGTTCTGCTGAAGAAAACAGACTTAGGACAAATAATCTCATTCTTGAATATGTAATTATAGATTGTGATACATGATATAAAGGAATAGTAAATTCTCTGAGACAAATAAGAAAGAACTAGAGAGTCTGAAAAAGCACCACTGAAGAAGTGATATACTAACTGACCTAAGATGAATGGGAGGAATCCTGGGGAAGAGCATGAGGAAGATAGAGTATGGAAATCCTGAAGGAGAAAAGAAGCCTGGTAGTTTCCAGGAACTAGAAAAAGACTTGTATGAATAGAACCAAATATAGAGGGAGAGTGGAGTGGAGTAGAAATAGAGATTACTAGCCCTATCTCCAGAATGTCAGTTCAGATGTCAGTCTTTATAAGTTCTGTAAACAGAACTATTTACCATTGCATCTGGGTTCCCTTGGCACTTCATATATATCTCTACTGTTGCATTTTTTGGTGACTTTTAGTTATTCACATGGTTTATTTACCCTGAGAGGCTGAGACTAGGTGTCTGGAACTGAACAGGTAATTCATTAAATGTATGTGAAATTGGATTTCAAAGGAGAGGGGTCTTCCTTGTGTTAAGGTGTCACCTTTTTAGGTTCATTCTTTGGACTCCGAAATTCACTGAGCTATTCCTTTCTACACACAACTAATTTCAGAGGTTAAAGAGACAATGTAAAATCACAAAGCAGTGGGGGCACCTGGGTGGCTCAGGTTAAGCCTCTGCCTTCAGCTCAGGTCATGATCCCGGAGACTCGGGATCGAGCCCTGCATCAGGCTGCCTGCTCAGCAGGAAGCCTGCTTCTTCCTCTCTCACTCCCGCTGCTTGTGTTCCCTCTCTGGCTGTGTTTCTCTCTGTCAAATAAATAAAATCTTAAAAAAAAAAAAATCACCAAGCAGTGATCATGAATAGTTTTTCAAACTATTTAGTGAAAAATTAATGGGGAATTTTTGACAGATCAGGCTGGCCTCACTTAAACCCAGTGATCAATCTTAACATCACTAAAAGTAGGGCATCAGACATTATGTTTCTCCTGATGTGATGCAATAAGAAGTACACAGCACCACCTATGAAGTAGTCTTGCCAAGAAAAATGGAACCTGAATCTAATCAGGCCTTCCGACCTACCAGTTTACCAGAAATATGGGAGATGGAGGAATGTATTAAATGACACATTGAATACACTGTTAATAAAATCTAGAATATGAAAAATTCTTTAGGACAAATGATTAAATGTCCTCAACAAATAAATAACATTTTTTTTTTTTAAAAGGAAAGGAAGCTGTCATGGATTAAACAGATAAGAGACAAACAAATATAGTACATGGGCTTCATTTAGAATCTAATTCAAACAAGTCAACCATAAAAAAGTATTCTTGAGGCAATTGGGGAAAATTAAACATGGCTTGGATATTAAATAATATGAAAGGGCCGCTGTTTGTTTTGTTGGTTGAAATAAAGGTATTTTAGTGTTTTGGCTTTTTCTAAACCTTGTGCTTTAGCGAACGAGACTGAAATATTTAGGAATAAACTGATCCGATGCTGGATTTACTCTAAAATAATCCAGGAATAAAAGAATGTTGGACCTTAGATAAAGTAAAAATAACAGATGCTTGATGGTTATTGAAGCTGGGTAATAGATAACGTGGTGTGCATGGTACTGTTCTCCATAATCTGTGTTTGAAAATTTCTATACTATTTTAATAAAAGAAAGTGAGATTATACTGGAGAGTTAATATCTACTTTAGTTTGTTGAAACACATCTCTTGATGTGTGATTTATATTGACAGAAAACCCAGTACCATGGGGATAGGACTCTTTCAAGAGGTTTTTATGGTCACAATTATTTTTATGATTATACTGAAACTTTACTTGCCTTTGTGACCACATTTGCTATGAAGATGCAAAAGCACTGATGAGCAGAACTGCTGGTGTCTTAGCATGAAACCTGACAGTAACTCTCCACTATTCTAATGACCATCATGTTCTTTACTTTCATGCACTCATAATAAAAAAAAAAAAATCAGTTTTACTTAGGAATGTCCTAGATAAAGTAGTAAAAATTGCTCATTTTATTGAATCTCAACCCTTGAGTACCCTCTTTTTTAGTATTCAGGCGCCCCCACACTGCAGCCATTCTTTAAAAAACTACTGTTTGTTGGATTTTGGTTTAGTTTAAGAAGATTATCTACAGTTAGCTGAAAAGTTTATTATAATATTCCTTCTTGGGCGCCTAGGTGGCTCAGTCAGTTAAGTGGCTGCCTTTGGCTCAGGTCATGATCCCAGGGTCCTGGGATCCAGTCCCATATCAGGCTCCTTGCTCAGCTGGGAGCCTGCTTCTCCCTCTCTGTCTACCTGTTGATCCCCCTGCTTGTGTGCAGGTGCTCATTCTCTTTCTCTCTTTCTCTTTCTGTCAAATAAATGAATAAAAATTTTTTTTAAAAGAATTTCTTCTTGGGGCGCCTGGGTGGCTCAGTTGGTTAAGCGACTGCTTTTGGCTCAGGTCATGATCCCGGAGACCCAGGATTGAGCCCTGCATCAGGCTGCCTGCTCGGCGGGAAGCCTGCTTCTCCCTCTCTCACTCCCGCTCCTTGTTCCCTCTCTGGCTGTGTTTCTCTCTGTCAAATAAATAAAATCTTAAAAAAAATTTTTTTCTTCTTCTTCAAGTACACATCTTTGTAAGGCTAGATTTTCTTTATGCAACCAGAACAATATATCACAACAGAACTGAATGCACAAAGCATATATAAGAACCCACTTGTCTTATGTTAGGCCAGACATTAAAGATTTGCAAAAATGTAAATCAACACTACCCTTCTCCCCCAATTTTTTTTTGTTTGGGGAAGTAGTTACATTTTCCTAAAATGTTATTTATGTTAACATGTAATGGATTTACTACTTGTTAAGTGAATTAATAAATATTCTTAAATGTTCACATAATTTCTAATACAATAAACTTTGATAGGTGTAATCCACTTCGGTGTCCTTAATAAATAGTAAAAATTTAAAGAGGTCCTGAGACCAAAGACTTGAGAGTAGGGTGTAAACAGAGAAGCTCTGATCGGGAAGAACAGTGTTCTAGTCCTGACTGCCACAAACCTGCTGAGTGGCCTTAGGTAACGATTTAACTTCCCACTATCCTGTAATTCATCCATAAAAGGTATCCGCCCAGCCTATGTCATAGGGCTATTAGAAACAAATTAGAGAATAGTATTTATTAGAAGTTAGTATTTATTACTAAATAGTAGTTATTAATTAATAATAAGCATTTACTCTCACAAATAGCATTTATTAGAATTTTTTTAAGTTACACTGGGGGAACTGTTACTTATAAAATTTGGAATTCAACTAGCTAAGCCACTTTGAGTTGGTTATGTACCTGTCATCAGGTAGGTGTTTTCTCATAGGAAGGGAAATGTGCTGGTATCACAGAAAAAGAGTTTTTAGGAAAACTTCTCAGAAAATAGTGTTCTAAAAAAGAAAGAAAGAAAATAGCATTCTAAGAATTCTAGAAAATAGAACCATGCTAAAAGGGGATGGAATTTAGAAGGGTGATAGCAAAAGGCTGTGATGATTCCTGGGGAATTGTTTGTGCTTGCTTTATAACTCCGTAGCCCTTAGGAAAAAAAGTTTGGGGCATTGTTTGCATTTGTCATCTTCGAGGTCATGCTTTTGTATTTTTGACTTTAATGTTCCCTGTTTGTTTTTAAATCCCATTCCCGGTTCTTTGGCCAATTTGGATTCCAAGGGTACAAGAGACTACAGCCCCCGGCAGATGGCCGTTCGGGAGAGAGTGTTTGATGTAATCGTCAGCTGCTTCAAGCGTCATGGTGCAGAAGTAATTGATACTCCTGTGTTTGAACTAAAGGTGAGGGATGGGTAAGAAGAAATTGTGTGGTGGGAGAGTAGATATATAAACAAGAAAGAAGATGATAAGAGAGTGAGAGGTGCCTCTCCGGTTGGGGACAAAAACCAATGTTTCCTCCAGTGAGAAGGGGGACAGGCCTGGTTTAGAAGGAGAGGCCCTACTTGTTATTTGCTATAGTCATGGCTGGTGGCTTCTAAAAGAGGGCCCTTCTTAGTGAAAATTGTTGTGGCCCTATCTGGTACCCGTACTTGAGATGTTTTGAGATACATGCAGACCATAGATATAAAGAATAAATATGTAACCAGTCTCCTGTTGATGAACCCTGAGATTGTTTCCAGTTCTTTACTGTTAAAAAAACAGATTGCATCACTCTCTGTTTAAAACCATATGTTTATAACAAAATTCCAAAATCTCTTGCTTACAAGGCCCTACATGATCTAGCCATTGCCTACCTTTCCCTCCTCATCTCATGCGATTCTTCCCCTTGCCCCCTGTGCTACTTTAGTCTTCTTTCTATTCCTGAACCCTTCTAAATATGTTTCCATCTCAGGGCCTTTTTACTTGCTTTTTCCCTCATCTCGAACTCCCTTGCCCCTAACTCTTTGACTTTAATTTCAGGTTAAACTAGAGACTAAAGGTGTAATTTCAGATCTCAACTAAAATGTCATTCTTCAAATAGTCTTCTCCACCTATCTTGTCTAAAGTATCCCTTGTCTCACATTGACCGGTTTTATTTCCATCAGAGCAGCTATCACTAATTGAAATTATCTCTTAATTTGTTTCCTCACCTTAGTGTACTGCCTGTCTCTTTATAGGAAAGATCCATGAGATTATGGGCTACCTTTGTCTTGTTCACTGATGTATGTTCATTGCTTAGAACAATGTCTGGTACTGGTGGGCATTCATCTGCAGGGTGAATTCATAGAAGTGAAATTGCTTAGTCAAAAGACTGTACTCATTTATGTTTACCAATTCTCATAGTTTGCCGGGGCTTCCATAACAAAGTATGGTAGACTGGTTGGCTTACGCAGCAAATTTAGTGTCAGAGGCTAGAAGTCTAGGATAAGGTGTCAGCAGGGTTGGTTCTTTCAGAGGGTCATGAGGGAAGGATCTGTTTCAGGCCTTACTCCTTGGCTGTAGATGGTGTTTTTCCAGTGTCTCTCCCTCATCTTCCCTCTATCTGTGTCCAATTTTCCTTTTTTCATAAGGACATCACTTATATTGGATCAGGGCCCACCTTCACTTAGCTTAACTGCCTCTTCAAAGACCGTGTCTCTAGGTATAGGCACATTCTGAGGTTACTGGGGGATAGGATTGCAATATATGAATTTTGAAGGGGACAAAGTTCAACCAATGTATGAATGTTTCTAATTTTACACAGGGAATTTTCAGGCTTTTTAAACTTTGCCAGTGTGGTAAGTAAAATATGTTATCACCTTATTGAAGGCATCACATGGTAAGAACTGCTATCTCAGTTTTGCCTTTTGATATTGTTCAAACTTTAAGCATCATAAAAACATTTTATTGATCTAATAATCCAGTCTTAGGAGTTAATTCTCAAAAAATATATATTCCGAAGAAAAAAACTATACCGAAGTGTTTTTGTTGAAATGTTAGGAAACTTTTTTTTTTTTAAAATAACCTAATCAACTGGGGAGCTTGGGTGCTCAGTCCTTAAGCATCTGCCTTCAGCTCAGGTCCTGATCCAAGAGTCCCAGGATGGAGCCCCACATCAGACTCCCTGCTCAGCACAAGGCCTGCTTCTCCCTCTCCCACTCCCCCTGCTTGTGTTCCCTCTCTTGCTGTGTTTCTCTCTGCAAATAAATAAATAAAATCTTTAAAAAAAGAAAATAACCTAATCAACTAAGATGTAACACTAGGAATGAAAGAAATAGAGAGCTGCTTCCCACCAAAGTATTATGCAGCTTTTAAAAATAGTACTTTAGCTGTGTCACAGAAATGTGTGAAGCAAAAAATGAGCTTTGCATTTCCTTTGGATTATAGTCAACATCAAATGCATAAGCTTTGGGATAGAGAGCAGACGAAGTATAGACAAATTGGACTCAGTCATGTTGGGATGGCGGGGTTTTGTTTTAAAACTTCCTTTTAAATTGTTGTATTTAGGGGCCCCTGGGTGGCTCAGTTGTTTGGGTGGCTGCCTTCGGCTCAGTCAGGATCCCGGAGACTGGGGATTGAGTCCCACATCAGGCTCGCTGCTCGGCAGGAGGCCTGCTTCTCCCTCTCTCACTCCCTCTGCTTGTGTTCCCTCTCTCGCTGTGTTTCTCTCTGTCAAATAAATAAAATCTTAAAAAAAAAAATTTAAATTGTTGTATTTATCACTGTGATCACCCTTATATTTTCTCAGGAAACACTGACTGGAAAGTATGGAGAAGACTCTAAGCTTATCTATGACCTGAAGGACCAGGGTGGAGAGCTGCTGTCCCTTCGCTATGACCTCACTGTATCTTTCTAAACCTGGGCTCTTGGTACTTTGGATCAGTTGGTTCTCATTGCGCTGGAGCTATTTCTAGTCTCAGGTTTGGGGATAGCCAAACATGGCTGGGATTAAATATGATGCTTATGGCAATCAGGGAACGTGTTTTTTTAAACCAGGAATGGGACTTTAGCTAAACAGAACATAGCCTCAAAAGTTTTCAGAATCCTGAGTGAGACCTCAGCTTTATGTTGGGATCCAGTTCCAACTCAGTAATCCCTTGGCTCCAGAATATCTCTCCCCCGTCCTGTCCTTAATTGACCAACAGTACATTTCCTTTCTCTCCAAGCTATGTCAGGGAATCATCTGCTCAGAAATCCTACATGGAGACCTTTTTCTGCTCTCTGGCCTATCTGCCTGGCCCCCTCCTGTGCTCAGCATAGTCCAGGGGAGACACTAACCAAAGGGAGGGGAACCCTAATCCTTTTTGAGACTTCTGTTCTAACAAAGTTGATTCTGATGTTCAGAAATGCTCTTGATCTTACAGGTTGTGGTTTTACTCAAACACAGAGAGAGGTTAGACCCCAGCTTCTGTTGGTGGTGATAATCAGATGCCGGACTGTATGAGGAGGGGATTTCTCCTTAACCATTATCAGGTTCCTTTTGCTCGATACTTGGCAATGAATAAACTGACCAACATTAAACGCTACCACATAGCCAAAGTATATCGGCGAGATAACCCAGCCATGACCCGTGGCCGGTATCGGGAATTCTATCAGTGTGTGAGTATGTGGGGCATGATAGGGTACTTAGTCCTCCCTCAACCTAGTAGAATCTACTGAGTACTCTGTGGACACTACTGTGTCCCAAACAAACTAGTTGCACCAGATAGTACTAACCCTTAGATTTCTCTAGTATTTTAACACAGAGGATAGAGATTATTCTTCCCATTTTACTTATGAGTAAACTTGAGACTCAGCAAGTTGAAGAGATCATAGGGATAAGAAAGCGAAAGTCAGGAGTGGAACCCTTGGTCCAGTGTTCTTTATATTAAGCCACAGTGATTGGATTGCAGCAAATGATGGGGAAATTGGATTTGAAGTATCAGGTCATCCAGAGTGGTGGCAGAGCCGAATAAATAGAGAAAATGGCTAAGGACTAAGGCCTTATATTTGCCGCCACAGTGGTAGAAGAAAATAAGGAAAAGTAGATGAGTGAGATAATGAAGGAATGTAGACAGAAAGGAAACCAGGACTGGTAAGAGACCCAAGAATGCTGGGAGATTCCTCTGGGTTGGTGATTGGACAGAAAATGAAGGTGGTGTGTGCATGAGTGCAGATAGGCCCTTATAGAGAAAAAGCAGAGCTCCCAGGGCTGTGTCTTCCCCCACTCCCTGACCCTCCCTTAAGAAAATGAAAACCCTGAGGACTGTACCTACCCATATCCCTGCAGGATTTTGACATTGCCGGACAATTTGACCCCATGATCCCTGATGCAGAGTGCCTGAAGATCATGTGTGAGATCCTGAGTTCGCTCCAGATAGGCGACTTCCTGGTCAAGGTCAGAGCTGAACAGGTTTGGGAGGGCAAAGCTGGGCCTAGCTTCTCATAGGAGAAGATCGTCTGCAGAGAGACCAGTAGCCCAAGTGACCAAGACTATTGATAGTCACACAGAGAGATCCTCTCCTCACTGTGCCTTGGGTCCCTGCAGGTGAATGATAGGCGCATCCTAGATGGGATGTTTGCCATCTGTGGTGTTCCTGATAGCAAGTTCCGGACCATCTGCTCCTCAGTGGACAAGCTGGACAAGGTAATGACCTAAACACTTCACTCTTCTCAGATCCCTCCCTGCTCTGCAAAATGTAAAACAAGATCAGGAGAGAGGGGGCCTGTCTCTATGCTCACTAAAGGAGGATTAGCCCCAGAATATAGGATGAAAGGCTACTTTCTTCTTCTTCTTTTTTTTTTTTTAAGATTTTATTTATTTGACAGAGAGAAATACAACCAGAGAGAGAACACAAGCAGCGGGAGGGAGAGAGGGAGAAGCAGGCTTCCCGCTGAGCAGGCAGCCCGATGTGGGGCTCAATCCCAGGACTCTGGGATCATGACCTGAGCTGAAGGCAGAGGCTTAACCACTGAGCCACCCAGGTGCCCTGAAAGGCTACTTCTGCTCCAAGTTGTAAACTGCCCGCTCTGGAGGGCCCACACTTGCTCTGCAGTGGAGAACTCCCCAGGGGTCCCTTACTGGTATCTGTTGGCCTAGGTGTCCTGGGAGGAAGTAAAGAACGAGATGGTGGGAGAGAAGGGCCTCGCACCTGAGGTGGCTGACCGCATTGGGGACTATGTCCAGCAGCATGGTAAGGAACAGACAGACCCTGCTTGTCCAACAGCCATTGAACTGGCCTCAGATCTTCAGCCAAAACTCCGTGTGTGTGTGTGTGTGTGTGTATGCATGCATATGTGTGGAGTCCAGGCAAAAAGGTAGCAAGTGCCTCTACCTTTTTGCTCTTGTCAGTCAGTCTGGCTCACAAATGATGTCTCCCCAGGTGGGGTATCCCTTGTGGAACAGCTGCTCCAGGATCCTGAACTGTCCCAAAACAAACAGGCCTTGGAGGGCCTGGGAGACCTGAAACTGCTATTTGAATACCTGACCCTATTTGGCATTGCTGACAAGGTGAGTCGGGCTGGGGGTGGACACCTTAGCTGAGCTCCGGGGCTTCAGACCCTTATTGGTCATCTGGTACTGACCGTGGTCTTGTCCCCACAGATCTCCTTTGACCTGAGCCTTGCCCGGGGCCTCGACTACTACACTGGGGTGATCTATGAGGCGGTGCTGCTACAAACCCTGGTCCGGGCGGGGGAAGAGCCCTTGGGGGTGGGCAGTGTGGCCGCTGGAGGACGCTATGATGGACTGGTGGGCATGTTCGACCCAAAAGGACGCAAGGTGCCATGCGTGGGGCTCAGCATTGGGGTGGAGCGGATCTTTTCCGTTGTGGAGCAGAGGCTAGAGGTACGTCGTGGGGGTGGGCATCTGGTGGCATGGGAGCTGTTTTCTTTGACCTTCAAGGGGGGGCAAATGGTAATATTTTGGTCAATGAGCATCTTTGGAAAGAAAGAGAAAAGATGGTTGCTGTCTTTGATAGACTCCCACCCCACTATAGGCGATCTTTATGGATCTTTGATCATACTTTCTTCACGGAATCCTTTCTTCTGGGTCCCTGCTTCCCTCAGCACTGGCAGAAGTCATAGCTGGTATACCCAAAGACCCAGATCCTCAGAATACAGAATGCTTAATATTTTACTACCCTGCACTGGGCACCATGCTTAGTGCTTTTCATGCATTATCTAGTAAAATTTTTACACAACCCTCTGAGAGTAGCTACTTTTATTAATTACATTTTCTAGACAAGGGAACTGAAGCATTATAGGTCATAACTTGCCCAAGGTTGTGAAACTCTGAAGTAGCAGGGTCGGAATTTGAATCCAGGCAGTCTAACTCCAAGTCTTGCTCCTAACCACTCTGATGTTGTTTCTAAGTGGTAAGTGTGTATCTGAGGCCTTGGGATCCTTCAAGTGGCTGTCTTGACTCTCTAGCCCCTAGAGTAACACCAGGGAAGGCCATCGTGGCCTCAAATACTCCTTTGCTGCTGCTCTTGGCTGCCTGCATTTCATCCCTAGGGGAATTCTCTGGCAGTAATCTTCCCAATGCGCCCATCCTTTCCTCTGGAGTGGAAACCATCCCATGTTTCCCAGTTGAAGTCACTGTTCCAGTAGGCAACTTATGTTGTTAAGAACAATGAAAATAGGGGCGCCTGTCTGGCTCAATGGGTTAAGCAGCTGCCTTCGACTGGGGTCATGACCCCAGGATACTGGGATTGAGCCCCACATCGGGCTCCTTGCTCAGTGGGGAGCCTCCTTCTCCCCTGCCTGCCACTCCCCCTGCTTGTGCTTGCTCTCTCCTTCTCTCTCTGTGTGTCAAATAAAATCTTAAAAAAAAAAAAAAAAAAGAACTGTAAAAATAGTTTTCCAGAAAAAGACAAGGGACAGCAGCAGCATTGTCCCTTTCCCCCTGTCCACCCACACCCTGAGTTGGGCCCCGTGGCCGAAGCGTAAGAGGCACAGTGTCTCGGCTGGCCAGACAATAAGTGGGAACTGGGTGAGCTCGTAGTATCACTTCTGGGTGAATGTTCTAGAAGGAGACAAGTTTGAAGTTACTGTACATAAACCACCTTTGCTCTTGGCCTACATTATCTGTTCTAGCAGGTCATATGTACAAGCCAGTCAGTTCATTTCTTAACATCTTCTAGGAGCTACCTTATGCCCAATTGCTAGGGGAGAAGACTGGGCCCCTGCCCTGGTGGAGCTCCTGCAGTTGGGCCTGGTCTCTCAGAATCATGACAACAGCCTGCTCTGTTCGCTCCCTGAAGGTAACCTCGCTCCCTGACTCTTCCCTGCCCCTTCCCCAGGCTTTGGAGGAGAGGGTGCGGACCACAGAGACACAGGTGCTTGTGGCGTCTGCACAGAAGAAGCTGCTGGAGGAGAGACTGAAGCTTGTCTCGGAGCTCTGGGATGCTGGGATCAAGGTACAGGAGGCCAGCCCCAGGGTGGCAGCAAATTTGGGAGTGCTGGGAACAAAACTCAATAAAAGTTCATCCATGGCAACTTCGGGGAAGAGAGCTAAGAGCATGGGCTGCAAGGACGTTGTCCCTGAGGACAGTAGGGGCCAGCCTTCATCTTCCGCCCTGGTCCCTGCAGGCAGAGCTGCTCTACAAGAAGAACCCAAAGCTGCTAAACCAGTTGCAATACTGTGAGGAGGCAGGCATCCCGCTGGTGGCCATCATTGGTGAGCAGGAGCTCAAGGACGGAGTCATCAAGCTCCGCTCAGTGGCCAGCAGGGAAGAGGTAGGTAGGTGGGTGGGAAAGCTGAGGGACAGGGAATAAATGACATTTTGGCAGGCCATCCCCATTCAAGACCCAAGCAAAAGCCTGGCACTCATGTTAGGACCCACTTGGAAGGGACTAAAGGGTTAACCTGTTACTGTGGTCATGGTAGGGTAGGAGCCCTATCTCCATCTATACCCTGTGTCTCTAGCTTCCCCAAGGAGCACAGTCTACTTTTTGCCTGTGTTTCAGCTCCCAGCTGTGTCAAGCCTGATGACAGGAAGGAGTGGGCACTTAAGAACAGTGGAGTCAAAGATGCTCATACCCCCTTCTTTCCCCATTCTGGCCAGGTGGATGTCCGAAGAGAAGACCTTGTGGAAGAAATCAAAAGGAGAACAAGCCAGCCCCTTTGCATCTGCTGAGTTGAGCAAACTATTGGGAAAGTGGGACTAGCACTATATGAGGCTAAGACAAGACTCTTCATGTATACATAACAGCTTCGCACACTTCTGTTGCAGGAATACCTACCTGAACAGTGGTCACAACAGAGACTTTTTATGATGGTTTTATTGGTAATCACTGGCAAAAGTGGCCAGGTAGTACACCTTTCTTCCAAAGGAAGTCCTGGGGGCTTAATTCCATCTGTGCTCCAGCGACCGAGCCTAAGACAGCCGCCCCTGCAGGACCCAAACCAGATGGAGGGAATGCCCCCCCCCCCAACCAATCCTGAAAGGTCCAATAAAATGACTCAACCACTGGAGCCTGCCTGTGTCACTTGTTCCCTAGCCCTGCCTTCCCTTTGGGAGCCTGAGCCTCCCATTCCAACCACTTGAGCGGTGGGGAAGTGGGGATAAGGACTTATAGTAGGCCCCATGGCCACCTCCCCAGGGTGAAAGGTGCCGCTGAGGTTCCTGCCTCCCGCGCACATCCATGCCCTAGTAGGTGGGGCCGCTAGTGCACACACAGGTTAAGTTTTCCAGCTTTCACCTGAGGGTCCGAGGTCCCGCGGCGCACGTGCAGTGGATACCCCACCCCCTTGGGGGGCGGGGTCGTGTTCGGAGCCAATGGGAGCTTGGGGGGTGGAGACAGAGGGAAGCTTCCAGAGGCAAATGCGGAGGAGGTTATAAAGGGGGTACCGACGAGCCAGAGGGAGAGCCATGCAGTCCAAGCGGGAGTGTGAGGTAAGTAACTGGCAAGAGGGCCTCGACAAGCGCCACCTGCGGAGGGAGAAGTGGCCCATTGGGCTCCAGCTCCAAAGACGAGGTGGGGGTGGGCGCGGCCATCCGCCATTCCAACCTACCCTTTCGCCTTCAGCTATGGTGTGAGAAAGTGAATCCAGAAAACAAGGCGGCGTTGGAGGCGTGGGTCAGGGAGACAGGCATCCGCCTGGTGCAGGTGAACGGGCAGAGGAAGTTCGGCGGGCCACCCCCAGGTACGGCACTCCCAGCCCTACGCCTGCCGGGCTCCGCCAGCCTCGACGGTCGCGACCGACACCCTCTGGGGGAGGTGCCTAGCCCAGTGCTTTGCCGCAGAAATCTCTATCCGTTGCACCCCCTCCAGTCAAGCAGCGAGGAAACCTGTCTGTGGCTCTCCACCCACCCACCTTGCCCCCTGGAGGGAGGGAGCCTGCCTTAAGGTGCACCAACTCTCTGCCACCCCCGTTGTTAGCTCAGGCACCCAATTATGCCAACGACTCGGGGTGCGAGTGCTGCACCCATTTCACAGACGTTTGCTCATAGGCTTTGCGCTGGGTGCCCGGGCCCAACCCAAACCATCCGGAGGATGACGGTGCCCCTTCCCTTTCCTTCCCGCAGGCTGGGTGGGCAGCCCGCCGCCGGCCGGATCAGAAGTGTTCATCGGACGGCTGCCTCAGGATGTGTACGAGCACCAGCTGATCCCGCTGTTCCAGCGCGTGGGCCGCCTCTACGAGTTCCGCCTGATGATGACCTTCAGCGGCCTGAATCGCGGCTTCGCCTATGCGCGCTACAGTTCACGGCGCGGCGCCCAGGCAGCCATCGCCACGCTGCACAACCACCCACTGCGGCCGTCCTGCCCGCTACTCGTGTGCCGCAGTACGGAGAAGTGCGAGCTGAGCGTGGACGGGCTGCCTCCCGGTCTGAGCCGTCGCGCGCTGCTGCTCGCGCTGCAGCCTCTGGGTCCCGGCCTGCAGGAGGCGCTGCTGGTGCCCAGCCCTGGGCCGGCGCCCGCGCAAATTGCGCTGCTCAAGTTCAACTCGCACCGCGCCGCTGCCATGGCCAAAAAAGCCCTGGTGGAAGGTAGGGGGGCGAGGCTGCGGGGGGCTACTGGTGGGGGTCAGACACATTTCGCCATACACTTGATCCGGCAGCATAGAAGGTAGAGCAAGATCCTAGGGTTAAGGATGTCTGAGTTTCTAACGGCATGCTATATATGACTTGAGATTTTTTAATTTCCACTGGTGCTGCCAAGTATCACCTATGTGAACATTCACCCTGCATTATCTGGTAACTTGGTCTGCAACATTCCAGCGAAACACAAGGATCTCCCTCTTTAGATATGAAGAGGGGTCTTGAGAGACATTAATTCGCCCTAGGCAATCCTGCTGAGTCTCCCTTTAGTATAGAACTTACTACCTCAGGGTGTGGTGACAATTAGGTGGCACTTAGCACATTCCCTGAGTCTCTGAGCAAGTGCTCACGGTAAACATTAGCTATTATGATGGCTATGAAGTAGACAAAGCCTGCATCCACCAGCACTCCAGTAAGGAAACTTAGAAGGTAGCAGCTACTAACGCCCCTTTTCAAAGAAACAATGAAGCCCTGAAGTTAACTTGCCCCAGGTCACACAACCAGGAAATTGGAAGGCTAGAAATTAAACAGGCCAAGCCAACTGCCAAAGGTTCACCGGAACTTGGATCCAGGGCTTAGACCTCCCTTGTCTCTGCCTTTTTGCTGCAGGGCAGTCCCGCCTCTGTGGAGAGCAGGTGGCTGTGGAGTGGCTTAAGCCAGACCTGAAGCAGCGACTCCGCCAGCAGCTCGTGGGCCCCTCACTGCAGTGCCTACAGCCAGAGGGCAATCGCCTGGCGCCAGCCAGGGACAAGCTAGAGTCCTATGGGGCTCGGGCTGCCCTGCAGCTCTTGTGCCAACGGATGAAGCTGGGCAGCCCCGTGTTCCTCACCAAGTGTCTGGGTACAGGCCCTGCCGGCTGGCACCGCTTCTGGTACCAAGTGGTGATCCCTGGGCACCCAGTGCCCTTCAGCGGCCTCATCTGGGTGGTGCTGGCCCCAGACGGGCAGGAGGGGCACGAGGCGGCTAAGGATGCTGTGTCTGCCAGGCTGCTAGAGGCGCTGAGTGAGTCTGGAGCCAGCCTCTTCCGGTCTGCTGGGGCTGAGGCAGGTACTGTGGTTAAGCAGTGAACCTCTCTTCACAGGCAGCTTGCACAACTTGAGTTGGCAGAGCCTGTGTCAGTGCCCAGCCCAGCAGGCCTGGGCAGCCACCATCTGACCTCAAAAAGGAGGAGCGTGGGCCCTGCCCTCTCTGACACAGCCTCCCAGTTGGGGCAGGGCCCCAGTATGCCGGGAAGCTCAGGTTTGGCTCAGTTGTGGTGAGGGACCTTACTCTCCCCCTCGCAGCCCAGGGTCCAACCTGGCCCCATGGTATTCCTTGGCCATTCTCTGTGTGATAGACACACAACGCCCCCCTCTTCTCCCACAGCTTAGTATGACTCACACTTTTATTCTCTTGATTTGTCATCTTTGTTAATTTTATTAGGAGGCTGGCTGAGCCAGAGGGTCGGAAATCTGCTTTTTGTCCCCACTACTTCACATTCTGGTTACAGTGTGTGTGATTTTGGGTTTTTCTCTGCTGGTTGTATTTATATTAAACCCCTGGTTGGTGTACACCTGTGTCCGTGCCGTCTTGCCCCAGCTGTGGGCTTGCCTCACTCTGGCAGAGGGAGCAGCTGCTGCAGAGCAAGTACTGCCTCCCATCGGGGCCCTCAGTCCTGAGCCTCTGGCTACGCAGCTTTGTGCACTGCAGCAGAGTAGTAGAAGTTCTTAGCCTCACTGAGTAGCTAGCCCAGGGACAAAACTTGCCCAATGAGGACCCATCCCCTCAATCACTATCATCCTCACTCTCCTCTTCTTTCTGAGCCACGGAGTCTTCTCCCTCTTCCCTCAGGCCTGCAAAGAAGTCATCTGGGCTCCAGGCCTTGCTGCTCAGCCCCCGCAGCGTCCCTCCCTTTTTCTTGCGCCGGCGGTAGTCATCAACTACCACAGTCCGCAGCTGGGCCATGTTCCAGAACTTGAGGCGCTGGTCATGGCCACTACTGGCCAGGAAGAGGCCGCAGTGGGAGAGGGCCAGCTTCTCCACAGGCTCCCCAGCATGCTGGCCCACGCTGCCCACCACACGATTTGGCAGGATGTTGACAGCCCTGGGCAGAGAGAAAAAAGTGTTTGGTCTTGGCTGGTGTGGTCTGCCCCCCCGCTGTGATCTTGGGGCTGCCCTGGCCTCTCAGCCTCTCCCACCTGATGACTCCATCGGTGGAGCCAGTGCACAGCAGGCTCTCAGTGACGGGAACCATGCAATCAACAGACTCCGCTCTTAGAGCAAACCGATCACTTGTGGCCCCAAAGCCATTCCAGTTGAAGAGGTAGATGGTGCCTTCACTGGAGCCACAGGCCACCTTCTTCCCACACTGCAGGAAATAAAGGAGACCATGTTCGTGCAGCCCCGACAGAACAGACCCCGATCACACTCCCAAACCCCCACACGCAGGAGTACTTTCATGAGAGTGACAGAGGTCAGGTCTCCAGACTGAGGCTCTGAGAGCAGTTCAAACCGGCGACGCCTGATGTTGAAGACGCCCAGGCAGCCATCCCCGCTGTGGAGAGAGCAGAGCAGCAGGCTTTGCCAAAGCTCCCATTGAAGGAGGGAGGGAAGGGAAAGGGAGGCAGCTTTGAGGCTGTACCTGGCTGTAAGCAACAGCTTCTTGGCTGGATCCAGAACCATGTCCGCGATATACTCCTCATGCTGCCGCATATCCATCAAGGGGCCCTCCTTCCGCTGGTCCCAGAGCCGGATGCCGCCTGTGTCATCCCCTGTGGCCAGGACGTTCTCATCTACCAGTAGCAGACTGTTGATGGGGGCACTAGAGATACAGAGCTTAAAGCATCTCTGTCCTGGGAGGGACTTACCCTTGACTTCATACAGTTAGCTCTCCTTACCTGTGAGCCTTAGAAATGCGTCTTTCCAGTCGGCCCTGCTCCACATCTAGAACATGGATGGCTTTGTCCTTGGAGACGGTAACAAGTTCTGGGGTGGGGGGAACGTGTCCAGGTCATGGTGCTGCTCACTGCTCCCTTGCCAAAGGATTGCTAGCCGGCTGCCATGCTCAGTACTTACTCTGTCCATCTTCAGAGAAGACCACAGCTCGGCAGGATTTGAGGTGGTGACCTGAGGACCAGAGCTCTTTCGTTTCTCCGTCTTGGCAAGAGTAGGAAAAGCTAGGGGGAGAAAGACAGTGAATGACTCCAAACCCTGCCAGCCTGGAATATAAAGACCAACTACTCAACCTTCCGCCTATTTAGGAACTGCTGTTTATAAATCACCAAACCCAAGGAGCTTACCATCCCATTTTTCCATTTTCAAATGTTGTCTTTAATTCAACATACATTAATTCAAAGTACATTTGCTCAGGACTTAACTTTGTGAACCGACCTCACATAACCCTTAAAAGCCCCAGCCTGGGGCGCCTGGGTGGCTCAGAGGGTCAAGCCTCTGCCTTTGGCTCAGGTCCTGATCTCAGGGTCCTGGAATTGAGTCCCACAACGGGCTCTCTGCTCAGCGGGGAGCCTGCTTCCCCCTCTTTCTCTGCCTGCCTCTCTGCCTTTTATTTTTTTTCCAAAAATTGTATTTATTTGACAGAGAGAAACACAGCCAGAGAGGGAACACAAGCAGAGGGAGTGAGAGAGGGAGAAGCAGGCATCCTGCCTAGCAGGGAGCCCAATGTGGGACTCGATCCCAGGTCTCTGGGATCATGACCTGCAGTTCCTTAACCAATTGAGCCACCCAGGCACCCCCTCTCTGCCTATTTTTGATCTCTCTGTCAAATAAGTAAATAAAATCTTAAAAAATAAATAAATAAAAGCCCCAGCCTGGGGAAATACTAGATTGGGACCACTAGGAAGGGCAGGGAATATGTGCTAAAGACAGAAAAATAGGGGCACCTGTGTGGCTCACTTGGTTGAGTCTGCCTTTGGCTCAGGTCATGATCCCAGAGTCCTGGGACTGAGCCTGTGTCAGGCTTCCTGCTCAGCAGGGAGTCTGCTTCTCCGTCTCCCTTACCCTGGACCCACTGCCCTTGCGTTCTTGAGTCTCTCCCTCTCAAATAAACAAAAATCTTACAAAAAAAAAAAAAGGATCCCTAAGAATTTGAAATGCAAAAATTGACAAAAGACAGGGCTCTTGTACTCCAGGTCTGTATGAGCTAAAGAAAGTTAAAATTAGCAATATTATGGCCACAGGCTGAAAAGGAGGTAGGGTAGAAAAGGAGATGGAACAGAGAAGGGCCAGCCTGGAAGCTCAGCTTTGAGGCAAGCACTTGTCCAGATTATATCCCCAATGCCTACCTCAGAGCAGATCTTCAAAAAGGGCCAGATGACAGAGTGCTTAATTGCCAGGGAGTTTCAGATGAGCAGAACAGGGTCTGCTTATGTCCTGTGTCCCAGTGCCTAGTAGGAGAAAAGAGCCCTGGAAAGCTAAGGTCAAAATGTGAGGTGGGACATGAACAACTGAGTAGTTCACCTGGGAGATACTGGAGGCAGATACCAGTGTCCCTTCTAGGGCAAAGACAAGGAATGAGGAGGGTTCCAGTGGCGGAAGAGTGAAATGGCTGAATCTGGAAGGATGGGTTTCACCGGACTAGAGATCATATAGGCCAAGCAGAAGTATGAATTGACTGCTATGGGAAAAGAAACCTCTTTGGAATGGTCATGGGAGAGTCAGAAGCCTGTCAAAAGGCAGTGGCTGAGGGCAGGAAAGGAGACAAGCTGAACCAGAGACAATGTGAGTTCAGGGGGAGGTGGAGAGTGATTCCCAAGTGTCTGAGCATGAATAGTAGTAGACAGGAACCACATTTGTTGAACTCAGCAAACACCCGACTGCTTTGCAAGGTAGGTCCAGGCATACCTCCTTTTACTGTGCTTCACAGATACTGTTTTGTTTTTGTTTTTTACAAACTGAAGGTCTGTTGGAACCCTGTATGGAACCAGTCTATCAGTGCCATTTTTCCAACACCATCTGCTTACTTTGTGTCTCTGTCACGTTCTAGGAATTCTCACAGTATTTCAAACTTTTTTATTATATTTATGGTGATGTGTGACCAGTGATTAGGACTCACTTGTGATAGCTAGCATTTTTTAGCAATAAAATTTTTTAATTAAGGTATGTATACTGTTTTAGACATGCTACTGCACATTTAATAGACTAAAGTATAGTGTATACTTATATGAACTAGGAAACTGAAAAATTAGTGTGACGGGCTTTAATGCAATGGTCTGGAGCCAAACCTGCAATATCTCAGAGATATGCCTGTGTTATTCCCATTTTTGAAGATGAAAATACAGAAGTTAACTTGCCTAAAATGACTGAAGCTAATAAGGCTGAGGTTTAATGTCATTAAGTAAATCTGACAGCACAACTCTTCTGGTTAAAATCTTCAATGACTCCACTGATTCCAGCCTACTTCTCTCATCCAAAAAAATATGTGTATTGAGCACCTACTGTGGTCTAGAAGCAGGAGACAAAATGGACACAAAACAGACTACATAAAAATGTTTTTCAGACTCCAGTCATGAGCCAGTAGTGAACCGAGATCAGCATTTTTGTCTGTGTGCCTGCAATAACAATGTAATGAACCAGAAAGTATCAGGGTGCATAATACATAATTATTTCTGGTGTGGGGCAAAGTCAAAAAGTTTGAAAAACTTTATTTTTTTAGTGAAGGAGATAATCATTCAAATAATTACACAAATGGATGTAGGATTACAAACCATTACGAAATTTATGAGGGCAAGTATCTGGCCAGGGCAGCAGCCTTCAATGGGTAATGCAATTTAGCCTGGGGAAGGGGAGGACGAATGTAGAGATGTTGAGAACTCAGGGATAGTGGGTACGACTGAGCGGAAAGTTTTCCAAGCAGAAGGAATAAGCTCCAAAAGAGCTGAGGATTTAAGATACATTAAAAAGGTAAGAAAGAAAGTACTGAAAGTAAGGGTTAACTGAGCAAGGGCCATATGGCGAAGACCCTTAAAGCCAGATTAAAGAGTTTTTTGGGGGTTTTTTGTTTGTTTTTTTTAAAAGATTTTATTTATTTGACAGAGAGAAACACAAGCAGGGGGAGTGAGAGAGGGAGAAGCAGGCATCCCGCCGAGCAGGGAGCCCGATGTGGGGCTCGATCCCGGGTCTCCACGATCATGACCTGAGCCGAAGGCAGCTGCTTAACCAACTGAGCCACCCAGGCGCCCCAGATTAAAGAGTTTTGACTTAATCCTAAAAACAAGGTAAACTACGGAGGGGTTTTAATCAAGAAAGAGAGGTAGTTAGATCTGTGTTTTTGAAAGATTAAAGCAGGCAAGAAGCAAAGCGGAGGGGGCCCATTCAAACCGTCTCAGGCCCATTATAATAATCCAATGAAAAGTAAGTGTCCCGAGGCCTTTTTTTTTTTTTTTCTCCTGACGTCTTGTCCTGCTACTGTCTCTGTCTCTGGGCTTCCTCAGGGCATTCCAGCCACTTTGGCTTCCTTTTAGTTGTCCCAAGAGATTTGTGTGGTAACCAAATGTTACTGAACGAATCGGATCAGATAAGACTTGCAAGATTTGTCTCCCAGCACCTTTCTCTCCTCATCCCACCCCCAACCCCGGGAGCTTCCAGATTCCGTAGCCCCGAGCCCTGCCCCGCACTTACAGGAACACGTCCCCGTCCACGTCCCCAGCCGCCAGGAGGTCACGGGCCGGATGCAACGCCAGCCCGCTGGCCGGTGCTTCCAGCATGATGTCTTCCGGGGTGTCTCGGATGCGCACTGGGGCTTTCGTGAAGTCGGGGTCCTCCTCGTCATCCCCATCCTCGAGGAGCCTCTCCTCACAACTGCGGTCCATGCACGAATAACTCCGAGCCGCTCAACAGCAGAGCGGTGAACCCAAAACCCTCCCACTCACCTGCAGGAGTGGCCCGGTTTCCACTTCCGCCTTGGGGGCGGGGCCGGAAGTGGCGCCAAGATGGGAAAAGGAGGGGTCCGGCGCCGCTCTTGTGAGAGGAGTGAATTCCGGAAACCCAGCCCTCTACGTGAGCCTCTAGTCTGCGTTACCGTGGTTCTTTTCTCGTCCAGGTAGACGGAGCGACTGTCAGTGCTATCCTTGGTAATGTCTCGTGAAGTTGGGAACTGTTTTAAGTCCTTTCCCTGCATCTTGACCGATGCTGACTGGTTGGGATTCCCTCTAGCAGCTGGTAAGCATGATTTACTGCCCTCAGGATAGGAGAGGGAAGCCCCAGTCTTTAGTGGCTTGGTGACATCCAGGAGCCGCCTCCATGTTAGTCTGGAAGCAGCGGAAGCCCCACATCACGAGAATGTGATATGTGGAGGTCGTGGACAGTACACAGGCCAAGCACACGCTTAAACTGCGGCGCTCTATGCTCAACATCTTTCGCGCTGAAGGAAGAACAGCGCCTCGCCGGTTCCTACAGTTTGGCTGCATACCCTCAGGGGGCCAGGCCAGGAGTGCTCACAGCTGCAAAGGAGTTGCTTGAAAGGCAAATGGGCACAACCGTCAACGTTCTGAACATTCTGGTTACCACAGGTTCCATAAAGATGGGAACACTCTGGTGGGGCAAATAAGGAGCCCCTGGTACTGAAGAGAAGCTTCTCACATCACTATGCCACTAAGTCTTCTGAGACATATGCTGATGCCCAACCCCTTCAATGAGAGGTGAAAGTGAGGTGGGGGACCCTTAGAGAAGCTGTACGTCCTGCGTGAATGGAAAAGTTGCCATGTGGTGTGGGGGACCCTTGTCACCCACCATGTGGCTAACCAGGGGACCTTGAACACGTCTACAAGGTTTGGTGATATTTGCAGAAACAGATTTTATTTTTATTTTAAGTAAGTTCAACACCCAGCATGGGGCTTGAACACCAAAAGCCGCATGTTCTGCCTACTGAACTAGCCAGCTAGGTTCCCCTGCAGAAACAGATTTTTTAAATGGACAGTCAACCCTCAGGTTGGTTTGTGTGTGTGTGTGTGTGTGTGTGTGTGTGTGTGTTTTAAGTAAGCTCTTTGCCCAATGTGGAGCTTGAACTCAGGACCCAGCATCATGAGACATGTTCCAAACACTGAGCCAGCCATACACCAAGCCCCCAGATCTTAAATTTAATGACCCTCTAGCTATCTTCATCTAAGCCAGTTCTCTGTAACCTTTTTCTTAACTGAGACCAATGCCTACAACCATGAAACCAGAGTGTCCTTTACTGTCTGATACTAGGCATTCTAGGTGCTATTGCAGATAGAGCCCCATTTCAACTTCCTAGGTGCCATGCATAACGCTGCCTTCCTCAGATGCTCTTGCACTATCAAGCAGAAAGTGACGAAAGGCAGGGGCGCCTGGGTGGCTCAGTTTGTTACGCGACTGCCTTCAGCTCAGGTCATGATCCTGGAGACCTGGGATTGAGTCCCACATCGGGCTTCCTGCTCGGCGGGAAGCCTGCTTCTCCCTCTCTCACTCCCCCTGCTTGTGTTCCCTCTCTGGTTGTGTTTCTGTCAAATAAATAAAATCTTTAAAAAAAAAAAAAAAGAAGGTGCCTGGGTGGCTCAGTGGGTTAAAGCCTCTGCTTTCAACTCAGGTCATGATTTCAGGGTCCTGGGATCAAGGCCCGCGTTGGGCTCTCTGCTCAGCAGGGAGCCTGTTTGCTCTGCTCTCTCAGCCTTCCTCTCTGCCTACTTGTGATCTCTCTGTCAAATAAATAAAATCTTTAAAAAAAAAAATTAAGTGACCAAAGGCAAGGCAAAGGTTAAAGTGGCCTTCTACCTTTCCATGTATGTGCTAATGCCACAGGCTTCAGGATCCAGACAGGCAAAGGGAGCTGGGGATCCAGCCAGAAAAAAAGGGATGACCCTATAAGCACCAGACCAAAATGCTGGCAGTGAGCAGAGAGGAGGAAAAGGTTGGGGATGGAATGATTCAGGGGCCAAGGTACCCACCTTGGCAAACATATTGAAGGGCACCAAACCCTGCTGGCTTAGCAGAAGACTCCCCCGGGCACTTCCCCCAGGGTTATCCCTTCAGCCAAAGCAGCAGCAATTTGTGCTTAGAATTACTGAAGCTCTCAGGAGGGCATAAACCCATTTTTGTTCCCCAAGTGATTCTTACCAGCAGCCTTCACCTGTAGCCTAGTCCTGCACAACCTTGGGATCAGACTGGCAGCCCACTGGGTGGACCCTAATTTCCAGGGAATCTCTATGCTGAAAGTAGATTCCCAGTGGGCCTGAATGAGTCTGACATTTGAGACTAATAATCCTTATGTTCCTCTATCTCTTGCCCATCAGTGAGGTCTTTACTTCCTTCTCCACTAGGTGTCCTGAGTAGGATCGTTACTGTGGAGGAATCTAGAACCACATAGCTCAAGGGAAGCTGACTTTATGTTATGGGCACTTTACACAATAAGTGGAATTAGTAGCCCTCTTAGTGCTTCAGGGGCCCAGAAGGGAGGAGGCTCAAACAGAAAAGACAAGATAGTAGGTTAGCCAGATTTAATGAAACTAAATGATTATACAATAACATTTTATATACATCCACAAAAAGAGACCTTGCAACTTTTGGGGGGAACTGTAGAAAGCAAGCACTGGTGAGCCCATCCTTGTGGGGAGTCTTTTTGGACTTGGAACTGGAGATTAGTATTTTGGTCTTTTCACTTCAACTCTGCAGTGGAAGGAAAAGTGAATCAGCATAAGATTAAAACTCTAAATTCCCACAGTGCCCCAGAGGAAGGATGCTGGTGCTCACCCATCAGCCTCCATCTTCTTCCTCTTCTCAATGATCTACAATAAAGAACAGTTACACCAAATAGTTAGGCTGTCAGTCTGATCACCTGAGGCACAAGGCTGACTTCTCTCCTACCTCCTTGGCTCTCCAACCCCTGCCTGTTCCTGCATCTGTGGGCCAGTGTCTCCTCCCAGCTGAAGTCCACCTAGGAGGTGATCTCACTTACTGCACTAATTTTCTTCCACTGGCGATCAAGCTCTGCCTTATCATTGGTTTCCTTGAAGCGCCTGGTTTTCCGCCCTTCAGACATCTTGATGCCATACTGGAATGCAGCTCTGAGAAAAATAAAGGAGAGTTGAGGAAAAGAAGGCACCAGAAGTTGCGTAGCAGTATGGAGGTGTTCCCAGATGGTCCTGTGACTGAAGAACCTGTTTAGGAATGTCTCAGCCAGACTACACCCTCTAACCTGGTGAAGGCTAGCCCACTCCATCATCATCCCTCTCCTCCCTCCCTGGTCACATTTAGTACTAACTCACTTGGGCAAAGCCTCCTTGTTGTTCATATACTCGCTGTATTCCTCCTGTGTATCAAAGTCCCAGCGGCCTAAGGGTCCTTTCTTATTACCCTGTTGGAAAACAGAATGGGGACAGGGAAGGAAAAAATGTCATGGAAACAGAATTTTAGCCCTTACAAATCCAGGTTCTCTCACAATCCTGTTTCATTATTCATAAATCCCACCCTGATAAATAATAATAAATGCTTACTATGTACTTACTAGGTACCGGGCATTGTTCTGAACACTAAACATTTAATTCTCTCAAACTCTATTAAAAGAGTACCATATTCCTCTCCATTCTCCTGATGAGTAAACTGGGGCATAAGTAGTAAAACAAATTAGCAAGGTCATAAAACTAATAAATGGCAGAACCAGGATTAATCAAGTCTCCAAGATGGAATTAAACCAGACTCGACAACTGCAGTAAAGAGAAACAAGGAAAAAGTAGATGAAAAATTTTCACCATTAATAGTGTTATGTCAGGGTTTCTTGGGTTTTTTTTTCTGTTGTTGTTTTAAGTAGGCTTCACACCCAGTATGGAACTCATAACCCTGAGATCAAGACCTGAGCTGAAATCAGGAGTCTTTTGCTTAACTGTTGACTGAGCAACTCAGGTGCTCCTAGAGTACTTTTAAGACTAGTGCTCTCTCACTACCCCTGCTTGTGTTCCCTTTCTAGCTGTGTTTCTGTCAAATAAATAAATAAAATCTTAAAAAAAAAAAAAAAGACTAGCGGAAGAATATTTCAATCCTGACTAGAATAAAATTCAATTATTTTCTAAACACTAAAATTCCTTCTACCCTTTCTACTTATACACTAAATGCTTACTTACTGCCTACTATGGCAATCAAAACCTGGCACTTTGTTGGAAATAAAAATAAATCTATTTTTGGCCTATCTCACTTCATTTTGTACAGACACTTTAAAAGTTAAGCTTCCCATGACTCCACAATGCTGCTGCTCTTACTGGTGCAGCTGACAGAAGGTCAAGGGCCAGAGAATGAGACAGAGATCTGTTTGGAGTGGGGAAGCACGTATGTGCCAAAGAATAGCTACCCAAGATTCCCCACCCGTCCTTCCAATGCCTTACCTGGTCCATTTTGCTGTAATCTACCTCCTCATCACTATCCACAGCCATGTCATCCATCCTGAAGAGAAGCAACAGTTAAACAGATTGTACAGACCCAGACCCCAATGCTTTATCCCAAAACCCACCCAACTAAGAAGCTATACGCCTAAAAACAACCACCGCCCCAACCCAAAACCTCCCACTCAGTACCTAAAAGAACAGTTCCTCCAAGTAAAAAGTACCCATTGGTCCAAAGTAATCAAATTTCCACTTTAGCCCCCTCCTCACAACTTATTCTCCAATCATCCCAGCTTCCCTTAGAAGTCTCACGTACGTGGCTGGGTAACACTCAGCATAGCTGTTGGACATTCCAAAGAAGTCTCCCAGCTGCTTTTTATCCTCTGGCTTCTTCAACATATACTATGTTAAGAAAATAGTTCTACTCACAGCAGAAAAGCTTCAAGAAGGAAGGGCCAAGGGCTAGAAGCCCCAACATGCAAACTCTTAAGGACCTGAATGGGTCTTCTGAGAAATGGGAAAGTCCTAATGATTGCACCCTTGACAAAATTCATTATAAAAGGCAAGGAGCAGGGTGGGGGCCGGAGGTTGTGGGGAAGCAGGGAAATAGGTGGAATTAGAAAGAAAACAGGGTAAGTTTTCTAGAATCCAGCAACATATTGAAATAAAGGATATGACTCAGTGCCTTCCCAGCCAGCGGACCCAGCAAACTTTTCATTGATCGACTTGATCAACTCCTTAGCAGATCCAGGTCCTAGGGGAAAAGAGATCTCCATTCAGACTGTGAAACAAGGAACTTACCTCTGCCCCCAACACATACTTTCCAATCTATTTTCATAAAGTCATTTTTTTAAGCAAAAGAAAAAACTTTTAGCTAATAAAATTTTAATCAAATTCCAACTAATAACGAGCTAATCCAGGGTGCCTGGGTGGCTCAGTTGGTTTATTAGCCAGCTCTTGGTTTCCACTCAGGTCATGATTTCGGGGTCAAGGGATTGAGCCCCACATCAGGCTCATGACTTGGCGGGAAGTCTGCTTGATTTTCTTTCCCTCTCCCTCAGCTCCTCCCCCGCTCCCATTCATGTGGGTGCACATGCACTCTCTCGAAAATAAATGAATCCTTAAATAATGAGCTACTCTGGTTGAGATAAGGCTATGTACACAGAATTCTGCCAGTTCAACCTCCCTCTTCAGAACCCCGCAGCTAGAGGAACTGTATCCAGCAGAGCAAACAGGCCCTGCCATTGCCCAGGAAGATTCAGGTAACTCCAGACTCATCTTCTAGTTCATGGAGCAAGTCATGGATCTTAATGAGAATTCAGACCAAGAAGTTCCACAATCCCAACCTTTGCCAGCTCTGAGCTCTAGGACAGCAGCCTCTCAGCGCAAGAATGCCAGAGTGAATGCAAGATGTCTCATATACTACCCACCTTTGTCAACGTCCATGGGCTGGAAAGAAAATAGAAACTGAAGTGAGTATTGCCACAAGTAATTCACACTCATCTCTCTCCTGCTTAACTGATCTATGAATCAATTCCCTACCCACTTCTTGCCTCATTTCCAGATGCTTCCCACTCTGGATTAGTTGACCCCATTGCTGCTATGGAGCCCTGAGACATCTATGCCACAAATAAATCTTGTACCTGGCAGGGCAGGTACACAGATGGGCAGCTCCACCACTTGGTGCCAGGGCCATATCTCACCTCATCATCCACTTTTGGCTTTTCAAAGTAGCTGTGCCTCTTCTTCTCTTCCTCCCTCTCTCGGTCCCGCTCCCTCTCCCGATCTCGTTCTCGCTCCCGCTCTCTGTCACGGTCTCTGTCTCTCTCCCGATCACGCTCCCGTTCGCGGTATCTATCCCGCTCCTTGTCCCGAGGTGTCTTAGTTGTGGACGGCACATAATCCCCAATGTCTTCAAATATGCTAGGAAAACAGAGACCACTAGCTGCCAAAGTCACACACACTTCTATTTTCCCTGACCATTTCTCCAGATTCTCACATAAAGACCTCCCCAAAATGCCAAAGACAAGAAAAAGAGAACCCTTTCCTCACACACAGCAGGTGACAGGACTAGGATACATACTTCATGTCAGCCTCAGGGGGTTTCTTCTCTTCCATCTTCCCTAAAATACAAGAGCAGTGAAGAAAACATTGCTGAGTTGATTCCCACTCAGGGAATCATGAGTGAGAATCCATGCTCTCCAGCTCTGAAGGCCCACTTGAACATCTGTTTAGAAGGTGGGATAACAAAAGCTCCCTATACTCTCCCTCCTCAAGCCTCAAAGCTGTCCGCTGCTTCCTGGGGAGGTCAAGCAGACAGAACCTGTATGTAACCATCTCCTTGTTAATGCTCCAATGCTGCCATTTTTTCTGCTTCCCAGGAGCCTGGGTCCCAATGTTCTCGACACGAAACACTCCAGGAACCCTTGGTTCCACCCTCAGATGCTCCTCCAGAGTTAAGGTTTCTCTTCCTAACCCTCCAGGTTACCTTTATCCTTCTTCTTGAGCTTCTTATTGCGGGTACCCTGCCGCAGGTAGGAAAGGATCTGGGTGAGCTTGCTGATTACGATGTCATTTGTGGTCAGTGTGGTCTGGGCCTGAAAATCCCAAGCAGCAAGGATATTATAGCACAGAGCAAGAATCTCCTCATTGATTCACTCATTCATTCACTTACAAGAGAAGGATATATTATAATCAACTAGGTAAAAAACAGGGAGAGGAAGTGTCATAGGACATTCCAGGCACACAGAACGACATATAAAAAGGTCTGGGTCGGGGCGCCTGGGTGGCTCAGGTGGTTAAGTGACTGCCTTTGGCTCAGGTCATGATCCCAGAGACCAGGGATCGAGTCCCACATCGGGCTTCCTGCTCGGCGGGAAGCCTGCTTCTCCCTCTCTCACTCCCCCTGCTTGTGTTCCCTCTCTGGCTGTGTTTCTCTCTGTCAAATAAATAAATGAAATCTTTAAAAAAAAAAAAAAAAAAGGTCTGGGTCAAAAGTGAATCTAGGTGTGGGGGTGCTCAGCTGGTTGGGCATCTGACTCTTGATTTTGGCTCAGGTCATGATCTAAAGACCATGAGACTGAGCCCCACACTGGGTTCTGCAACAGGCATGGAGCCTGCTCCAGATTCTCTCTCCCTCAGACCCTCCCGCCCCTGCTCACACTCTCTCTCCCTCTCTCTCTGAAAGGGAAAGAAAGAGAAAGAGAGAGAGCGAAAGAAAGAAAGAATCTACCACATTCAAGAAAGCTGGGATTCACTGGTGAATAAACAGGTAATCATGGTGAAAAAGTGGTTCAAGCCAGAAGTTGCCAGGGCTCATAGGCCACAACAAAGATTTTACTCTTTATCCTAATAATGAGAAATCATTGAAAGCTTCTCTCAAGTGTGGAGAAACAGAAATTCCCATGTTGAAAAGATCACACTGGCCATATGTGAAAAATCACAATGAGGGGCGCCTGGGTGGCTCAGCTAGTTAAGCAACTGCCTTCGGCTCAGGTCAAGATCCCAGAGACCCAGGATCGAGCCCCGCATTGGGCTCCCTGCTTCTCCCTCTCTCACTCCTCCTGCTTGTGTTCCCTCTCTGGCTGTGTTTCTCTCTGTCAAATAAATAAATAAATAAAATCTTAAAAAAAAAAATCACAATGGAAAAGGGGATAGGAAGATTGTAAGGGTTATGACTAAAGAGTATAAAGGGTTTTTTTGGGGGGGGTGGAGGTGGATGAAAATTTTTTTATATTGTGTGGTGGCTGCATAATTCCATGAATATACTAAAAACCATTGAATTGTACATTATCAAAAGGTGGATTATACGGCACATGAATTACACAACTCAATAAAAAAATAAAATACTGGAAAGAAACCAGAATGAAAGCAAGGAAACAAAACAGGAGCATCTTGTAATAGTTCCAGTAAGACATGATGGTCTCAACTGGAATGTTACTGATAATACAGGAAAGTGAATGGATTCAACGAAATTTAGAAAGTAAAAAGTGGAGAGGGTTAAATGCAGTGGATGAGGCCCTGAGCAGAATGAAGGCTGACTCCCAGGTTTGAGGCCCACCTGAAAGGCCTCAGGACTCAAACCACTTACCTCCATGGTGGGGCAATCTGCTTTGCTGCGGATAAGTGTGGTGGGGATGTCTGTGTCCGCATACTCATCATCCAGGTCTACCACGTAAGCCATGCGGCCTGGCAGGAACAGCTCATTCCGTTCATATGCCTTGCTCCTAAAGAGCGTGCGGTAAACGTTGCGGCCTACAAAGAGGATGAGGAGCAAGCACACCCACTGAGGAACTTCTATAACAACTGCTCCCATTTAGTGAGTGCTTACTCTATGCCACCCACCACACCAAATACTCTTGCCTCCATCTTCACAAGAACCCTGTAAGGTACACATCATACCTCCTTTTAACTGATCAGAATACCAAAGCTGAAAGTGAAGTAATTTACCTCAAGTCATACAGCTACTAAGCGAGAGAATAAAGAAAGGGACCCAGCCTACCTAACTCCAAAGCCTGAGCTCCTATCCCCTCTTTTACATTGTCTTCTCAGGGGCAACTCATGGGCCTCATACTGTATTAGGCTCTCTGGGCAAGAAGGATGAGGTTTAAGGGGATATTGACAATGACAGAAAAACCAGCTCAGCTACATGCTCAATATAATAGGCATGTTGCATGCACTATTTTTTTTTTTAAAGATTTTTTATTTATTTGACAGAGAGAAACACAGCCAGAGAGGGGGGAACACAAGTAGGAGGAGTGAGAGAGGGAGAAGCAGGCTTCCCACCGAGCAGGGAGCCCGATGTGGGACTCGATCCCAGGTCTCCGGGATCATGACCTGAGCCAAAGGCAGTCGCTTAACCAACTGAGCCACCCAGGCGCCCCGCATGCACTATTTTTTGTTGCTCTAATAATCCTATGAGGTGAATTAACCCTAGTTTTGCAGAGACAACTAGGCACTGAGATGTGAATGAGTTACCTAATATCACATCCCTAGTGTGGTTTCACCACTAGGATTCAAACTCAGGTCTCTGATCGCAAATTCTAAGCTTTAAATGACCAACCATGCTAGCTCTTTTAACACATAACCTATAAGTTACCTTCCTTAATGCATAAGCCACAGTCTGCAAGAGCTTCCAATCTAAATGAGGAGACACTAATAACAAAGGAAATGACTAAGTCCACATCTAAGTTCTGGTAGAGTATTCTAACAGAACTAGCTAATCTGGGGGCAAGAAAGAAAAGAAAGTAGTTTGAGCGAAAGGGAAAGCATATCCTGCTCAGAGAATTAAATTCCCTACAACTGACCTAAAATGCACAGTCGCTGGTGTAGAAATTCTGTACTCACCCAAACGTGTCTTAAATTCAATTTTGTTCTCAGGATCTTCATCTTTCCTGAAAAGACAAAATTTTTTTTTCTTTTTTGCCAAATGTGTCCGTACTTTAGGTCCTACTTTCCTAAACTCTCCACCTTTTCCTGGTATTTACTTACTTCGTTTCCTTCTGGGGCTTTTCCATAAGTTCTTCCTCTTCTTTCTCTTTGCTGGCAATCTCAGCTCGTACCTAACAGGAAAGCACGTAGGATTTAGACATTTATTCATTTTACTATGTTTACCTACCACCACTATACACCTCATTGTGCCAGGAACTAAGAATTCAATACTGAGCAAGAAAATATAGTCCTTGCACTAACGGAGCTAACAGCAGAAGAGAAAAACAAACTGTGGTAACTATGCTATGTGAAATAAAAGAGCTATGCAAGTGTTCAAGAAGTGAGGAGTGGGGTTTAACCATACCTGGATTATCAGGAAGGTTTTCCCCAATATATAAAAATAAGGCTGGGACCTCAAGGGTAAGTAGCAATTAGTCCTAAGCAAGAGCCACCATTAGTCCTATATGGTCTAGGCTGATAGCATTCTCCCTCCTTCCCCTTGAAAGGCCCATACAAGAGGATTCAGCATTCTAGAATTACTCTCTACCCATCCACCACGCTCACCTTTTGAAGCAGAGCAAAATCCAAGCCTTTCACCAAATGGGTGTGTTCCATGTCACCACCCAAGAATTTGGACTCCTGGATCAACTGTCTTCTCTTCTCTGCAGCTGATTTGTCCCTGTATAAAGAAAGAAGCCACATTAGAACAGTTTTTTGTGGAGTGCCAAGTCCCTCTTGAAATGGCTCAGCATGGGTTCCAAAGTGGGGAAAATGTTAGGAAGAATTCACACTGAGACTGTAGGACCCTGGGATGCTGAGGGAATCATGCCCTGGCCGTCTGGGTACTCACGCTTCAGCAGTGGGGCCCACAGCCCTATAGTTAGCTGTGGTACTAATCAGCTCAGTTTCCTCATAATCTTTGTTGACGCCATCTCGCCGTTCCTTAGCACGGTCACGGTACTTCTCTGCTAGTTCTCGCTCTCTCTCAATTTCTTGTTGACGAAGCTTGGCATAATAACTGTGACCAGAGAAAAACAAATGTGTTAAGGCTTACGAGCTGCTATCCCAAGGTCAGCAGAATTGTTCCTGCTGGTTCATCTGTCAGACGAAAGCCCATATATGTCCTCACAGAATTGCTGGCCAACTCCAGATAGTCCTCAAAATCAGAATTATAGCATCTTCCAGCTCACAGGTATACTCTTTCAATGCCACCTGGGGACATTCCATCTGTCACTTCAGAATTCTTTAATGTCACCCAACTGTGTATCACTGAGTCTCTAACGATATGAGACTTTTCCATAGGGCAACAAGAAGTTATCAAATTTTTATCACCTTACAAATTTCAACTGAAAATCATTCCTGGGCCCCTGGGTGGCTCAGCTAGTTAAGCGTCTGCCTTCAGCTCAGATCATGATCTCAGAGTACTGGGATTGAGTCCCACATAAGGCACACCCTGCTTCTCTTTCTGTCCCTCCCCCCAACTCATGCTCATGCTCTCGCAAAAATAAATAACTAAAACCTTTTAAAAAAAGGAAAGAAGGAAGGAAGGAAAGAAGGGAGGGAGGGAGGGAGGGAGGGAGGAAGGAAGGAAGAAAGAAAATCACTCCTTGCTGGTTTTCCCCCAGGAGAGAGAACAGCAAAATACCAGGTTCCAAAATCTTAATCTCTTATAAATAATGATGATGATGGTGGTTGTGGTAACTGCAGACAAGATTTACTGGATGGTTACAATATGTCAGGTACGGGTGCTAAGTACTTATAAGCACTATCACAGCTGATCCTCGTGACAACCTAATAAAACTTATGAAATCACTCTCTGTTCTACCTCAGAATACTGAGGATTAAAAATGTTAGGGAATATGCTCATGGTTATCCAGCTAAGAACTGGTAAAGATAAGATTAAAATACTGCACATTAACTCCAAAGTCCTAAACTGCCACTCTATCACTCCTCTCCATTAAAGCAAGAACCTCAAGATAATAAAGAAAAACCTTAATCTCCAGCTCACAGTAAATACTAGCCCCTACTCCTTTCCAAAAATCACTGTCCACCTTATAGTCCAACACTCTTCCATCCTTCCTTCACCTTTTCTTTTTCCTCCTTCGTGCAGCTGGGTCTTCATCTTCATTGTACTCCCTTGGCATCCTAGAAGAGAAAGAAATTTGGTGATAGCAAAATATTGCCACAGCCCCAGAAACCCCCAACAACTGGCCCTGAGGACTGAAGAAAAATGCCTAGAATATGGAACAAAGCAACAGCTGCAACCATGCAGAGATCCAGACCTCTATTTGTAGATGAGTGGTTCTAAGCTTCAGAAAGAAGCACAACCTCCTGCAGCACTATTAAAATTTGATACCCCCCAAATCTACTCAGTATCTGAGTTCCTAGGGCTGGAATGGACCCTGAAATCTGCCCATTTAAGCACTAGCAGCACTCTAGTAGCACAAGTGGTAGGTGGAACACGCTCTGAGATCTTAGCACACTCTAGTCTTCACTGGAGCTTCAATATCCAGGGAGAAAGAATCAGAATCATAGGCTTCAAAAGAACTAGACTTCCAGTTCCTACGACATCTACTTCAGTAGATTTTTCTGTAGGAAGGAGATGAGAGACAGCCTGGAGGACCCCAGAACTTACTCATGGTGACGTGACTTAGAGGGCGGTGCAGAGGTGGGTGCAGCCCTTGGGGTCATGAGAAGTTTCCTAAAGTCTTCATTGGTGAGTTTTGATCTAGAAGGAAAGAATTTAAAAATTACTACCCAATAATAATTGGAAAAGCAATATGCAAAAAACATGGTTAACTTTACTAGATATCAGGAAAATACAAATTAAAACAAAAACACACCACTTTTAATGCATCAGAGTACTGACTATCATAAAGTTTGATAAAATCAAGTATGTGTGAGAATTTGTAAAGTGAATATTCCACTGAGAGGAACATAAGTCAGCACAGCCAATGTGTAAGCAATGTGGCTGTATCAAAATTTAAGTGTGTATATCCTACAACCTAGCAACTCCATTCACCTATATTCAGTATATTTAACTTTGGTAATTACAGCCATAGGGGTATAAAAAGGCATGTGAAAACAATTTCAGCTTTTTTTTTTTAAGATTTTACTTATTAGAGGGGCACCTGGGTGGCTCAGTTGGTTGGGCGACTGCCTTCGGCTCAGGTCATGATCCCGGAGACCCGGGATCGAGTCCCACATCGGGCTCCCTGCTCGGCGGGAAGCCTGCTTCTCCCTCTCTCACTCCCCCTGCTTGTGTTCCCTCTCTGACTGTGTTTCTCTCTGTCAAATAAATAAAAATCTTAAAAAAAAAAAAAATTTTTTTAAGATTTTACTTATTAGAGAGAGAGAAAGAGTACGCACAAGCATGAAGAGCAGCAGGCAGAAGGACAGGGAGAAGAGGCTCTCTGCTAAGCAAAGAGCCCAATGTGGGGCTTGATCCTAGGACCCTAGGATCATGACCTGAGTGAAAGGCATATGCCTGAGTGAGCCACCCAGGCACCCCTCAATTTCAGCTTTGAAGGTAATAAAAACCTGGAAACAACCTAAATGTCCATTAACTAGAGACTGAATTGTGACCGTGTTTCCCAAATGTGCGGCAGACAGCAATGATGGTACAAGGGATAATTTTCATCAGTCCAGTGACAAAAACTCACACCTTGACCAAACTCTAGTCAGGCTCATTTGAGCCCTCTTCTGACTGAGTCTCTTCCTTGGCCTACTATGCCCAGTTTTAGCAAGGAATCCTACTAAGTGTTCCCAAGGAAGATACTGTTCAAGATTACTGGAACAGGAATAAAGACTACTGCAATAGGGGAGAAGGACTGAAACTCAACTCTGAAAACAAACTGGACAACTGGGGATTTATAAAAGAAAAACTTAAAGATGAACTTGATTAGCCATCAGGGTGGGGAAAAAGGAGCTTGATATGATCACTTAAGGGGACTCTCCATAAAATGGCTGAAGAGCATTCTTTGCTAAAACTGAACCTAATAGGCCTCGTCAAACTCAGGTTTCATCAGAGAAACCTGATGAATGTCTAGTCAAGACAGGAGTCCTTGGGGCACCTGGGTGATTTAGTCAGTTGAGTGTCTGACTCTTGGTTTTGGCTCAGGTCATGATCTCCATGTCCCTAGATCAAGGCACAGGACATCAAGCCTACACCAGCCTCCACACACACTGGGAAGTCCGCTTCCCCTCTCTCTGTGCCCTCCCCTGCCCCACTGCTCACGCACCCTAACTCTTTCTCTCTCTCTGAGATAAATGTGTAAAAGAGAAAGAGAGGGAAAGGAGGGAGTCTTTGTCACTTACATGAAAATAGTCTCTAAGACCATGAGTGGAAAATACACAAGTGGCAAAATGATATATATAATACAATGACATTTAATTTTAATATTTCAACTTACAAAATAAAAAATCTTCCTCAGGCTTACTTTTATGTATACAAACAGATTTTAAAGTAGGAAAAAAAAGGGGTGCCTGGGTGGCTCAGTCCATAGGCCTTTGTCCTCCGCGCAGGTCATGATCCCAGAGTCCTGGGATGGAGGCCCGCATCAGACTCCCTGCTTGGCAGGAAGCCTGCTTCTCCCTCTCTCACTTCCCCTGCTTGTATTCCCTCTCTCTCTCTCTGTGTTTCTCTCTGTCAAATAAATAAATAAAATCTTTAAAAAATAAAATAAAGTAGGAAAAAAAGGTACATATAAAAAAGGAACAGTAGTTATCTCTACTGGGAGAGATGGGACTGGAATTGGGGATGTTATCAAAAAGAACATTACCCTTACTTCTACTTTAATTTTCTACAAGAATCAATTCCCGTACCATGTATAATTAAATGTTAACTTTAAAAACTAGCACCCTCCCAGCCAGAACTTCCCCTCTAACACTCTTATGCAGTTGACCTGATCCAGCTAAAGTTCAGAGATAAAGGGACAAGTGTACAATTTTCTTCACCATCCTTGTTGACAAGACATTTAGAATTCTTTCACCATTCCCATACCACTCTATTTATCCCTCGGTTCATACCGGTAGGCCTATACTGAAATACTCACTGGTGGAAGGAGTGAGGATCATCAACATCGTGGCCATCTGGAGCCAAAGGGTTGGAGAAAGGCTCGCCTAAAAAAAAAAAAAAAAAAAAAAAAAAAGCATTGATTTAATAATCAACCTCTTTCGTGTCAGTTCCTGTGCAAAAGTTGGGACTATATTAGTGAACAATACTGATATTTTCACGTCAAACTGGGCCCATTCTAGTAAGGAAAAAAGGCAAAAACAGCGACAGTGATCATACCAAGTAATAAGTGCCCAAGTGAGAAAATACAAGGAGCTGTTGGTGCAAAGGAGGGGGCCCCAAAACTGGCGCTGGAAGATCAACAAACACTTCCGTAAAATGACATCCAAAATACTTCGCGTAAGATGAACTAGCGCAACCCAAGATTGAGTGTTGACGGTAGGGGGTGGTTCACAGAAAAAACACACCCGTCGTCACTTGGGAAAGGAACAAAGCTTAGAGACAATAGTCCGGAGCCGCCCGGCTTCATCCGAAAGGGCTCCGCCAGATTTCCAGCGTCACACCACCCACACGGCTTAAACTCTGAAGCGAAAACAACGCTCCAAGTCTGCCAAGTCCTGTAGGTAATAAAGGACAAATGACCCAAGCCTTACTGTCTCGCTCTGGCATTTTGTCTGCGGTGTTTCAACGCCAGCAGGGACTGAAGTTCCAAAGACAACACAAGCTAAGACGACTATTCCCACGATGCACCTCAGGAACAAGTCCACAGTGCTTTGCGCTCCGTTGCCCGTTCGCCTCAGCCCACTCTGGGAGAAAACGGAAACAAGGTTTCCTCTCCAATGCTTTGAAGGCATTGGCTAAACTTTACCCCGCCTCCCTCACGTCAACTATCGCGGGAACTGGAAGGGCCGCGATTGGTCGGGTTGGAGAACTTGGACGGAAGTTCTAGGACGAGGAGTTAGGCACTAACGGAGATGGCGGCTAGCGCAGTGAGTCGTGGGATTGGGGCCAAACTTGGTCTTCGTGAGATTCGCCTCCACTTGTGCCAGCGCTCGCCCGGCAGCCAGGGTGTCAGGTGAGGGGCAAGGTGGTTGAGCTGGTAGGCTTAGGGGCACCCAGGTCATGACCTCTACCTCCCGAGTGTTTGGGGAGGCCTGCGCGTGGACAGCACGCACGGCTTTCTCTCCTCCCCCCCCCCCCATAGGGAATTCATCGAGAAACACTATGTGGAGCTGAAGAAGGCGAATCCTGGCCTGCCCATCCTAATCCGCGAGTGTTCTGATGTGCATCCCACACTATGGGCCCGCTACGGTGAGCGTGGGTGAGCGTGGGAAGCGGGCGGTCTGGAACCCCGGTAGGATAAAGGGTTGGAGAAGAGAAAGGGCCATCCAGGGTCACACAGAAACCTGTAGGGAGACTGGAACTCGGACTTCGGCCTTCCTCTTGACATTTCAGATAAACTTACATTCGTGGGGTTATAGAATGTTGGTGTCTCGGGGCGCCTGGGTGGCTCGTTGGTTAAGCGACTGCCTTCGGCTAAGGTCATGATCCCGGAGACCCGGGATCGAGTCCCACATCAGGCTCTCTGCTCGGCGGGAAGCCTGCTTCTTCCTCTCTCACTCCGCCTGTTTGTGTTCCCTCTCTGGTTGTGTTTCTCTCTGTCAAATAAATAAAATCTTAAAAAAAAAAAATGTTGGTGTCTCGAGTAACACCAATGAGGAGGCGGGCCCTATCCTGCATAGGGAGATCAGGAGCTGTCGGTTTCGTGATTCAAAATAGGGTTCACGAGGCGCCTGGGTGGCTCAGTTGGTTGGGCGACTGCCTTCGGCTCAGGTCATGATCCTGGAGACCCGGGATCGAGCCCCACATCGGGCTCCCTGCTCTGCGGAGGGCCTGCTTCTCCCTCTCTCGCTCCCCCTGCTTGTGTTCCTCTCTGGCTGTATTTCTCTCTGTCAAATAAATAAATAAAATCTTTAAAAAAAAAAAAAATAGGGTTCAGATGGGGACGCAACGCTCGCTCATCAATTCTCTTCAAAGCGGGTCCTTAACACATGATGTGTGGTCAGTGCCACGTTTCAGGTAGTGTGAGAATCTCAGTAATATAAGCCATATGCTCTGTTGAGCACTTCCTTGCCTAAATCTAATTTAATCTTCATTAATTATATGAAGAGATGGATTTTCTCACTAGAGGTTAGAAAGGTGAGTCAAAAATTTTAAGGAACAGGGGCAGGTGTTGGTTAAGTCAGTACAGTATACCACTCTTGATCTCCGGGTCATGAGTTCAAGCCCCAAGTTGGGCATAGCACTTACAAACAACAAAAGAAATTAAGATTTTATTTATTTATTTGACAGAGACACAGTGAGAGAGGGAACACAAGCAGGGAGAGTGGAAGAGGGAGAAGCAGGCTTCCCGCCAAGCAGGGAGCCCGATGAGGGGCTCATTCTCTGGGACTCCCAGACCATGACCTGAGCCAAAGGCAGACTTTTAACAACTGAGCCACCCAGGTGACCCAGATTTTACTTATTTTTTTGACCGAGAGAGACACAGCAAGAGGGACCACAAGCAGGGGGAGTGAGGGAGAAGCAGGCTTCCCCCCAAGCAGGGAGCCCGATATGGGGCTCAATCCTGGGACACTGGGATCACAGCCTGAGCCAAAGGCAGATGCTTAACAACCAAGCCACTCAGGTGCTCCCCTCAAAAAATTTTAACGTAACATACCTAATACTATGTAGCTAGGTTACAATAGGGTTTAGCCTTTACACCTCTCCCCTTCCTAGGATGCACTTTTAACCAGATTTTCATGGCTAGCTGGTTAGAATTCACATTGTTGCTATTCAGGTCCCAAATTATGTATCACTTCCTTAATAAGGCTTTCCCTGGCAAATTATATAACATTGCCCTTCGTTCCTTTTTATCATATTGTCTATTTAAGTTTACCACAGTCAGAAAATTTCGGTCATGTTGCTTGACACGTAATAGGCTTACTTCTAGGAATGTCGGGGCCAGGAGAAAATAAACCATACCCAGGGTAGACTGGTTCTAACAGTGGATAACTATAGTATGCATTAAATATTATTTGGAGGAGGAAAAAGCCAGTAGACTAGACTGGACGCAAATTAGTGTATTATACTAGGACTATGGGAGCCACAGAATTGGCACCCAGCCAAGGCTAGGCCCAGGCAAAGCACTGTTCATAGTGGTTAATAATAAGTACCTTACCAGGCCCCTAAAAACTTCCCTGAAACATCTTCCTTCCAACGGTGGCCACCTAGAATCAGCCAAAATTCTAGTTGGACCTGGGCTTCCTAGATGTGTTTGAGACCCCCTGAATAAATTCTAGGCATCCCAAATAACACCTTGGTCATACCTCTATACTATTTTTCCGATCCTAACAAGACTGTAAGTTGAAGACAAAAACCTTTTATTAATATTTTGTAGCCCCACAGTGCATACTAGGTATTTAGTCCCCTTTCTCTCTCCTCAGCATTTGGCCAAGAGAAGAATGTCTCTTTGAACAACTTCAGTGCTGATCAGGTAACCAGAGCTGTGGAAAATGTGCTAAGTGGCAAAGCCTGAAGCCTCCACTGCTTAAGAGCAATGGCCCCACAGTTTGGGCTCTGTTCGACTGAGTACAATGTGAAAAAAGTGTTCTTCTGTTCTATATAAAGCTTGTGCCGAAAAATGCCATCTCTGGATGTTATCCTTATTTTACCCTCCACCCCATATCACATAACCACTGAGGCAAAGCAGTTATTATAAAAATAAAACTTTATTCTGTTCCAGACATAGAAGCAAAGAACATGAGATATCATTATGGTTCTAAATCCTCAAAAGGGGATCCAGGGGCAAGGAAGTTGGAGGGAGGGAGGTGATGAATTGAATGAATGACATCAAGAAGCCAGGTCACCTGTGAAGAGCTGTCTTCTGGAGAGCTCGCACACGATCCTGGAGCTGTGCCTCCTCCTCATGCCTTTCTAGGACCTGCAGCCCTGACTGTTGCAGAAATGCCTCCACAACCTAAGGGCAGGGAAGAAAAGGATTGAACACCTGGGGCCCTGTGCCTCAACACTCGATCCCCACAGCCTTACTGTGGGGTTAGCCCACCTCTATTTGGAAGACTGCCTTCCCAACAAGAGGCTGGAAGTTCTGACCTGGAGTCCACACAGGCTTGCCAGGCCCAGAAAAGTGACTATAGATATGATAAAAAGGAAAGGGGCCATGGTGAGACTACAGGCCTCAGAATGGAGGTACCAGGGCCAAAACTCACCTGTGGCCGATAGAGGAAGAGCAGCTGCAGGAGCTCTAAACTCTGGCCTACTACTTCAGTGTCAGAGGTGGCCAGCGTGCCCATCAAGCAGGGAAGCAAGGGCCCTGGCCACAGATGTTGGCAGTAAGCAGGACCCTTCTCTGCCACGTTGCACAGAACTGTGAGCACCTACAGAAAGACATGTATACACAGTTCCCACAAAGGATGAAAACTAAAGACCAATGATAGAGCTAAAATATGTCGAGTGCTGGGGGGCCTGGGTGACTCAGTCATTAAGCATCTACCTTTGGCTCAGGTCATGATCCCAAGGTCCTGGATTGAGCCCCACATCGGGCTTCCTGCTCAGTGGGAAGCCTACTTCTTGCTCTCCCACTCCCCCTGCTTGTATTTCCTCTCTCGCTGTCTGTGTCAAACACAAAATCTTTAAAAAAATATGTGGAGTGCCGATCACATCAGACACCATGCCAAGCACTTACATGCTTGTTTTGTAATCCCCACAGCTGTCCTCAGGTAGCACTGCCCTTCTCAGATTATACATGAGAAAATGAAAGTTCAAGGTGGTAAGCTCATCAACCCAAGATTGGTAACTAGTAAAACAGTATAGGGATTCACACCTAACTGGTGTGGCCCTCAAGCCATCCATGCCACACCACCTGCCAGTCCTCAGGTAAGGGTACTTCTGAGTGCAAAGGCCTGCTCCCAGTGTTTTTACTTTGACCATCAGATCCTGGACTTAAGTGACCCCAATACCTACCAATACGCTCACCACGTTAGAAACTGGCAACAACTGCAAGAGGGACTCAATCAGATCCATGGAGAGCAAGGAGGTACAGAACCTAGGACTATTCGCTGGAAGGGAAAATGTCAGGGTAAAGTCCCTCAAACTGGGGCCTGAGCCTGCCCCTCCCCCCAACCCCAATCCTACCCATCTCAGCCCAGGCAGTGAGGAAGCATACCCAGAATCTAAAGGTCTAGGCCTAGGCATGTTATGGTACACACCAGTAAGGTTGTTAAGGAGCCAAAGGCACTCAGGAAGTAGGCTGGGCTGTTTCTGGAGGAAGAACTGCAGAAGGATAAATAAGGCCGCCACAACACGTTCATCTTCCAGCTGATTTGGCCCTCCCACAACCTCCACTGCTCCTTCTGTTAGCAAGTTGCTTAGACACCGAAGCACAGGGCATGCCAGCTACAAAGACAAGTTGGGAGTACAGTGTGAAGAGGAAGGGGTTACCTACACACTGGTAGTTAAGTAGGAAGAATGGTAGCCCAGATCTTGACATGTCCTCTTCACCTACCAACTCCAGTCCTGCATCCTCAGTTCTCTGGACAGCCCCAGCCACGTCCAATAGCAGCAGCCCCAGAATGGACAGACCCCCATGGGAGATAAGCAGGGTATTGTTGACCTGGCTAGGCAATAAAAAGCAAGTAGTCACTATTCAGTCATTCCCACCTTGGGGATGGCAAATGGCCTAGAGTGATGGATTTCCTAGGGTCCAAGCAGAGAAGACCGCAGAAGGAAGAAAATTCACTGTGATTCCAGAAACCAAAGTTCAAAAACCTGACTGTCTGGACGGGAGCCTCAGGGCAAGTCTGGGGCACTTTTACAAAGGGTCTGTTACCTGCAGATGATGTAGTGCAGACACCAGGCAAACTCCACAGTGACCCCTGGGTTCAGCTTTGGGCCAGGTTGCAAAAGTCGCAGGATTTGCTGGGGGAGAGTGGAGCCCAAGACCGAGCTGCCAAAAGGAGAGTTCTGAGTTGGAACCACAGAAGGCAAAATGCCAGTCGTTTTTCCCAAACCCTAACAGTAGGTGGGAAAGTATCCAAATCCAAAGCTCTTCCTAGCCAGACACATCGGGCTAAAATGTGCACCAGTTTTGGAAATAAGACCCAGTCGGGTGTCCAGAGTCTACATCACCAAGTAGGTCACACCTGCCTCGACAATTTTACTTACGGGATGATCATCTCTGGAGCTTCCTTAGCCTGCAGGAGCTGGGACAAGGCATATCCAAGGGCTTCCAGGACAGTCAGATGGGGTGACTAGAAGTAGACAGGGTAGAGATCTGACTCTGGAAGCTGGGTCATGAGATTTCCTGTGACTTTCAAACCCTTAGCACAGGGCAGAGTCTGGAGCTGCCTAAACAAAACAGGATGTGGGAAGGATGTAGGGACAAAACAGGGGAGGGGTGCCCAAGGAGGGAGAAAGTAGATGGATGCTCACCTGGATGCAGGCAGCCAAAGCTGGCACAATGCCCTGTGGCACGAGCTGCCTTCTCACAGCCTCACTCTCCACAATCAGGTTACCCAGTGTATACAGACAGAGCTCCTGAGAGTGGGACAATAAAAGCATGGGGGCATGGCCTATCTCAGGCTAGGGTGGGGTGGGAGTACAGAGGCCTGGTTCTTGCCCTTGAGGTTCTGGGCAAAAGGGAGCGCAAGATGATGGGCATGTGTATGGCTACAGACATCAGGGGAAACAAATTTTCTTCTTCCCCCCTATATGCCAGCTCAAACTAGGCCCCAAAGCACAATATTTACATCCAAGCCAAGAAAAGGTAGAAAGGGAGAGGGCTTACTATAAAGTCTGAGCTGTGACCGGAGAGGTAGGTGAGAAGGTAGGAAGTGGCTGGCAGGCAGGCCTCAGCCACCGCAGACTGCTCAGAGTGAGAGAGCTCATGAAGGCATCGAGCGGCCTCTAGCTGCAACAGGGCTTGGTTGCTGGTCAAAAGCCCGACCAAGGTCCGCATGCTGCCCTCCAGCCTACATGAGTGAGTACCAAAGCCCTGCTCAGCCTGTGGCCCATCCCCACCACACTCCTGTCCATCCCTCAGAGGCCCGGGCCCCACTCACCACCCATACTAACCAGATGAAGGTCTTCTGCGACTCAGGGTGCTGTAAGCCTCGACGAAGGCTGACCAGAGCCCTCTCTCGCTCCTTTTCATCTGTCCCCCGCTGTGCTAACTGGAGGAACTGCTGGATCTGGAGTGCAGGGTAGGGAGAGGAGCAATGCAAACACAAAGTTGCCAGAAAGCAAGCATGAGTCCTACTCTGCCCACCTCACCTGTGAGCACTCTAATGTCCCAGCATCCCTGGAACTTGTCATTCAGCTTAATATGGCTAATAAGCATTAATCTTGCAGTAGCAAAGACAGAAGAGGGAATCAGAACTGGGTTTAATACCAGCCCTGACACTTACTTTACAAAGAACCTACACCTCAAGTTTTTCACCTGAAAAACGGGAATAATGCATTTTCTGCCTTCTTACAGAGTTATTTCAAGGATAACATTTAAAGTTTTCAGTCTGGCACAACCTACCCCTCTAGACATTCTCCCCATGCAATCTATACTCCAACAGCACCCAGCATAACATAAGCTGTCTTTTAATGCTTCCAAGCTTTTGCACTACCTTCTGCCTGAGGTACCGTCCCCAGGTCCTCCAGTCCCTTCAGATTTCTGTTCCCATTATTGCCTCTGGGAAGTAAGCTCTTTCTGGCTTCCTTTCACAGGGTTAAGGGTTTCTATTTTGCCTCAGGTTTCCTTCATGACAGGTGGTAGCAACGTCTATCTTCCTCACTGGAAGTACCACAAAGAAAGGGACTCTCCTCATCTTGATGCACTTCAGCCCCCAGCACAGTGTCTTGGCATAAAGTAAGCACACAATGTACCAACGAACCAAAAGTACAACCTAGGCATGACTGCTTTTGTAAACAACATACATAAACACAGACAATATAAACAAAAGGGATGCCCAATGGTTGCTGAATGAATAAATCAGCTAAAACTAATGTCATTCACTTATATTTCAATAAATGACCATCTACTATATGTCAGATACCATGAGGCATCTGAGTTTTCAATGACAACAAATAAAACAGGGTCTAGATTCCCATGGATTTAAAGTCTAGATGGAGAAATGATAAACAAGCAAACAATTAGTATGATTAATATTCTGCAAAGAGGCTATCAAGACAGATAACTAAAAAGGACCCATTTTTAGATGTAGCAAATGTAAAGGCCTTGAGACAGGAAAAGAGCCTAGTATATTCTTTCAAAAACTGAAAAGGGAGAATTTTGGCTGAGTAAACTGAGAAGGCTGGAGCTAGGCAAACAGAGCAATTGCCCAGAGAGGATGCATTTTGAATTTTTGTTTAAAGATTTATTTTTTTGGGACACTTGGGTGGCTCAGAGGGTTAAGCCTCTGCCTTCGGCTCAGGTCATGGTCTCAGGGTCCTGGGATCGAGTCCCACATCGGGCTCTCTGCTCTGCGGACAGCCTGCTTCCCCCTCTTTCTCTGCCTGCCTCTCTGCCTATTTGTGATCTCTCTCTCTCTGTCAAATAAATAAATAAAATCTTTAAAAAAAAACCAAACATTTTTTTCTTATAAATTTTAAATAAAGTTTATTTATTTATTTGTGAGAGCACAAGAAGGGGCAGTAGCAGAGGAATAGGGAAAGGCAAGCTCCCCACTGAGCAGGAAGCAGGATATGGGGACTCCATCCCAGGACCCTGGGACCATGACCTCACCTGAAGGCAGACGTCTAACCAACTGAGCCACCCCGGTGCCCCAAATTATTTGAGAGAAAAAGAGCAAGAGCCTGCACAGAGAGGGGCAGAAGGAGAGGGAGAGAGAATCTCAAGCAAACTCCATGCTGAGCACGGAGCCCAAGGTGGGCGGGGGCTCAATCTCACCAACAAGAGCACATGACCTTAGTGGAACCTAAGAGTCCAAGGCACTTAACCGACTAAGCCACCCAGGCACCCCACATTTTGAGTTTTTTTTTTTTTTTAAGATTTTATTTATTTGACAGAGAGAAACACAGCCAGAGAGGGAACACAAGCAGGGGGAGTGAGAGAGGGAGAAGCAGGCTTCCCGCCGAGCAGGGAGCCCCATGTGGGGCTCGATCCCGGGTCTCCGGGATCATGACCTGAGCCGAAGGCAGTCGCTTAACCAACTGAGCCACCCAGGTGCCCCAACATTTTGAGTTTTTAAGAGACACATCTGACTGATGTCTGGAGAATGAATTTGAAGGCCGCAAGCACAGATGCAAATGACCTGTTAGAAGGCCACTGTGAGTATACAGAGAAAAGGATGGTAGTAGCTGCGAGGTTCACCATCGTAAACACGCCAGAGCTCTTTAGGGTGAAAAACGGCTAGGACTTGATGTACTGATGTGGGGATGAGGGACAGAGATCTCGAGAATGATTTCCCGGTTTCTGGCTTGCCCCGCTGGATGGATGGAGGTATTGAAGGGGCTACGTTTAGGTTTGGCGCCGAGCTCAAAAGGAATTTGGCGCCAGTGGGCATAGAACTCACCAAGCACCTGGCTCCCTCACCTCAGCTTCCCCGAGGATCATGGCCACACATCCCCCTTCGGCTTCCTCCAGGATGTCGTCTCTCACCAGCCTCTTACTCACCAGCTGCTGCTCCCTCCGCGCCTTCCGCAATGCTGAGGGCAAAGGTACCGGCTGAACGTAGGAGGGGCATCTAGGACCCTGAACCCCGTCTGCCACCCAGGGGCCTCCTCATCCTATCCCCGACCGCCATACCACCCGCCACACCACAGCACTCTTCCGTTGTGGAGGAGCTATCTATGGTGGCCCCGCCGACATCTTCCCGTCTCCCCTGCCCTCCCGCACCTGCCTCCCGCTCCCGCCGGCGGCACCGTAGCTCCTCCACTACGCAGCCCACCGGCCTGAAGCGGCCCTGCCGTCCGCTCCACATGGCGGAGCCGGAGAAAATTCGGACGCAAGGGAAACCGGCCCGGAACCCAGAAGACAACACTGACTGCGCAGCCGCAGCGCAGGGCGGAAGAGGAGGTGCGAGTGGGCGGACCGAAGGAGGGGAGGGGCGAAGGGAGAGTAA
>PITA01009992.1:0-74319 GCA_004023965.1 Spilogale gracilis
TTTTTTTCCTGCCAAGTCACTATTGTCCCTCTCAGTCTATGAGTTTTTGCCTAGTTCATGTATAGTACATTTTCCTTTACATTTTCTCACTCACTCTCTGTCTCCCATACTTTCCTTCCTCACACACCTATTATGGAAAAAATCTGCTTCTGTCTGCCTGTTTTAGATGTGGTTTTTACTAATTTTGAAAAGAAAGTATATTCTGGGAGAGCCTGAATAATAATAGCTAGTATCTATAGAAAGAACTAATGATATGCCAGAGACTCTTCCAAATGCTGGTTCACATATTATCTTAATCCTATCACAACCTATAAAGAAGGTAACACTATTGCCCACATTTTATAAATGCAGAACCAAGGCACAGAGAACAAGTGATATTCCTACTATCCTGAAGCTAATAGTGGCAGAGCCAAGGTTCAAAGCCCTGTTCTTAATAACTACCCCAGCTGCCTCTCAAGCCGTCCCTGGCTGAAACAAAAAAGATGCAATCTGAGTCCCGAAAAAGGTTTGACCTTGATCTGTAGTGGGCAGATTGATTTTGCTCTTTCAGCTCTACATTTCAGGAAGTTTATAATCCTATTAACGCTTGGTTTATTATTCCATGGATTTGAATGGAACACGGGTCAAATCAAACCCCTCAAAACACAGCTACACACTAACCAGTAAAAGCCATTAAAAGAATGGTTTGTATTTATATCTACATCATCCTGAATACTATAACATTTAATATTTGTCTTTGATATCAGCGTTAAAGAAACATTTTGACCTGAACAATTTCAGGTGAAATGCATTGGAGAACAGGTGTATCTTCCTGGTTTTTGAGCAGATGTCTTGAGTAATTACAATTCTACCACTTACAAGTTGCTTGTTCTCCGTGCCTCAGTTTTTATATCTGTAAAATGGGTTAATAATGGTACTGACTGTGTGAGCTTGAGGATAAAAGAAGTTAATAATATTAAGCTATTAGAATAGTGCCTGACACAAAATAAACTCTTAAATCTGTTAGTTGTTATTCAACTTCAGCAGGCATTTATCTCACCCCCATTTTATAGATAAGGACACTTGAGGAAAGAGATATTAGATGCCTTACATCAAGTCATAAAGCAAATACTTAAAGCAATTTTTTACCTTAAACCAAATATTCTTTTCATAGCACACCGTCTTATTGAGACACTAAAAGAATACAACTCCATTTTACAATTTGCATCTGTCAGTCTCACCATATCCCTTGTTTTCTCTCCAGCCCATGCCCTAAAACACCATGTTATGGTGCCAGGTTTACAACATTATTTCACCCATAGAACAACTCTGGTTAAGACAGTGGAGGTTACTGATTTATATACACTTTCTGGAATTGCCATATTATGCTAACAATTAGTATTTCTCAAGCATAAAAGTACCTCAAGATTTAGAGACAATATCCTAAATTATTAAATGTTCCACAGTGAATTCCTTAATTATCCAATGCCATTTTAGAAATGCTGCTGAGTGGCAGACTGTCATCAGAGGCAGCCATAGGATGCGAAGCAGAGAGATGCAGCTCAGCCGAGGAGATTTTGACCTTTTGCTCTTGCCTGTGTTTGGATAGTGACTCTATCTGTGGAGTCTACAGAGGCTGTCCATGGGGAGAGGAGGTCATGCTCTGCTAAGGTTAGAAGTACACACACAGTCAACTGATAAACCCCACTGGGGACACCCCCTCTTTTCAGCGGTCCTTCGGGCATCTCACCTGAGACACACTGTCCCCTTTCAGTTTTCCTGTAGTGAGGTTCTTGTTTTCACCTGTGCACATATAAGAGGGGTTTTGTTGGGGGAAAGGGATAGGGAAATTGTCACTCCTAGGTATGGCCCTTTCTGAATGATGGACTTCTAAAAGTTGCCATGTTTAATAGGTCCAGAATGTAAAATAATGCAAATTCTCCCCTAGAATCTTACAACATGCTAGGAGCAATGTGACCAAATTCAATTTCTGCAGGAATGGGATCAAAAAGAAGCTAAGTTAATGTGTAAACAGGAAAATATTTTTTTAGAAGTTGGACCTTGAAATTTGACCTTACTGTTGAGGAAAGAGTAGGAAACAGAAGACTATTCTCACATAGTAAGAATGACTGCCAAGACAGAGGGTGACCCAGAGGCTGATGTGCTTGGGAGCTGAGGGACTAGTCAGTGATGTGGGATGTGGGTGTCTATGTTGAGGAACTGAAGATCAAAAAGTTCAGAGGTTATGGGAAGATAAATAGGTGGTTATTCAATAGAGAGATAATTTTTATTTGGATGCCCTTGATACTAAAAGGTCTTCAAAATGCTAAGTGAGACAGTCCGAAGTTTCCCCTTTAGGCTTCCTTTAGAACAAGATGATATGAGAGATACCCAAGACATACTAACCAACTTCATCTAAAGGAATGATAATTTTAAGTTTTATATAAATATTTTGTAGCTCCGCATTCCCTTCTGGCTAATGGAGAAAATGATATCTTTATTAATCAAATAAATTAAAGAAACAGTAATCAAACATGCATTGACATGGACATTAGTAATAGATGTTCATTCAAAAACAATGTGGCATCATCTTATTTTTGACCTATTTCTATGTTATAACTTTAAACATATTTGAGAACATGTTTTAGATAACATATCTTAGAGACTAGATCAGAGGATTACCTCTCAAAATCAACTGGGAGAAGCATGGTATTTCTAGACCACAATACAAAAAAGCACAATGTCATAATATAAATAACATTGTACAAAATAGAAACCAATGTCGAAAGCTGAATCTTACCAAGAGAGGGATATATCACAAATGATAAAATTCACCATGAGATAATTCTTGAATCTTTGTATTATCCAGTTTTCATTTTAATACAGTTTCTTTGCTTATTTTATAGTAAAAATATTTTATATTTTCCCAAATAAAATAGAATGTGATTTATATGTGAGAGTATTTCACATATGCATGGATTCCAATTTAAGAGAAAAATATTTATTGGGGAATACAAAATTTGGAAAAGCAATAAAAACGCACTAGAGCCAATATTCAAATTATGTACCCTTTAAAGGAGCAAATTTTTACATAAAATCCTTTGAACATAAAAAATCTTACACAATGACCCTTTTAGTACTATTAGTATCATTTTTGGCACTTTTTTTTAATTTCAAGGTTTTTGTTTGTTTGTTGTTTTTTGTTTTTTTTTTTTTAAAGATTTTATTTATTTGACAGAGAGAAACACAGCCAGAGGGGAAACACAAGCAGGGGGAGTGAGAGAGGGAGAAGAAGGCCTCCTGCCAAGCAGGGAGCCCGATGTGGGACTCGATCCCGGGTCTCTGGGATCATGACCTGAGCCGAAGGCAGTCGCTTAACCAACTGAGCCACCCAGGCGCCCCTAATTTCAAGCTTTTATTTAAATTCAAGTTGGTTAACATAATGGAATATTAGTTTCAGGAGTAGGATTTAGTGATTTGTTACTTATATATAATACCCAGTGCTCATCATAGGTGTCCTCCTTAATACCCATCACACAACTAACCCATTCCCTGCCCACCTGTGCTCCAGCAACCCTCAGTTTGTTCTCTAGTTAAGAGTCTGCTTTAGGGCTCCTGGGTGGCTCAGTGGGTTAAAGCCTCTGCCTTTGGCTCAGGTCATGATCCCGGGGTCCTGGGATGGAGGCCCATGTTGGGCTGTCTGCTCAGCAGGGAGCCTGTTTTCCTTCACTCTCTCTGCCTGCCTCTCTGCCTACTTGTGATCTCTCTCTGTCAAATAAATAAATAAAATCTTAAAAAAAAAAAAAAAAGAGTCTGTTTTATAGTTTCGGGCAAATTTTTTTGACCAAACATTGAATACACATGCATGGATGCGAGTGCGTGCGCACGTCCCGAAGTAAAAACTAATTCAGTTATTCAGTTAATATGAGCTTCTCTTCCCAAACTCTGCTATCTTCCTCAGTTCATCATCAGCTCCATTTTTATTATATTTTAGGCATTAAAAAAAAAAGTTTGTGGCTAGCTTCTCAAAGGTAATAGGCTGATTTCCCCTCCCTCACATTGACATAACCAAAGGTTGCTTGGCAAGGCAAGTGACAGGCTCAGTGTCACCTCACCTTTCCCTGATGATAATGATCCTCCCTCACATGCTTAGCTGCTTCCTCCTAAAACCTGCGGTTCTTTGCCTCAGGCTGTCTCTCTTAAGAGAAACTGGCCACAGCTTAAAGATTTGCTTATTCTGACTTCCACAGTTCATTAAGATGGCACCACAAGCACTGAGTCCGGGGACACCCAGAAGTGCCCCAATTCTGCACAGCAGAATTTTATTTCTGGTTATTTGCGTCTGCCTGGAAAGTGGACCATATAACCCAATCATGAACATCATATACAGCATCTATTAATTTGATAGAACAGAGGTCATCCCATTTATGCTCAAAGTTGGTAATTATTTCACCTTCCCAAATCTCATAGTCCTTTCTCGTGCCATCACAGACTAATAGCTTAAAAAAGGAGGGGGGTGCATGGGTGTCTCAGTCATTAAGCATCTGCCTTCCGCTCAGGTCATGATCTGGAGTCCCAGGATCGAGCCCCACATTGGGCTCCCTGCTCAGCAGGATGCCTGCTTCTTCCTCTCTCACTCCCCCTGCTTGTGTTCTCTCACTGGCTATGTTTCTCTTTGTCAAATAAATAAAGTTTTTAAAAAAAATAGATAAAGAACAGTAGAACACTGCATGCGCAGAACTAACAGGTGTCATAAACTTCCCACCCCTGTCCCCTGACTATTAGCAACATCAATGTCTCCTCAATCATGATGGGCTGGCAGTTACAGTGGATCAGGAGACCTAAGTGCTTCACCTGCTAACCAGGGCCTGTCTTCACAGTCCCCCCCTACTAGGATTTTTTGACATTTCTTCTAGAAAATATTTTTTGAAAAGAGAGAGAAAAGGTGTAATGTACCATCTGAGTCCAAAGCTTCATCTGAAGTAAATACACTGACAATTCTTCCAAACCATCAGTTCTCCTGTGTTTACTGCTTTGCACGGGTATTTTTACTCCAGTCTTTTCAAACAACTGGCAACTCAGCTCCCAGAAACAGGATAATTGCCAGCCCTCTGGTTGCCTCCCTTCCCACCTGAGCTGACCACATGGGAAGTTAGGGCTCTGATGAGGTATCACTCACCAATGGCAGCATCGTAGTCTCCAATTCCTCTGGACAAATGAAAGAATTCCAATTTATAATAGTTCCAGAATTTGGAGAGGACAGGTATAGAATGCCAAAAAGATCCAGCCCCCTGACCAATCAGTTTCTATTAACTAATATGTTTAAATGATTACTTATTATCTTGGAAAGAAAGGAGGAATAATGCTGTTCAGTCTGTAAAAACAAAACACTGTCTATGCAGAAACAAGACACCCTGATTTTTTTTTTCTTTTCAATTCCACACTTAAAGAGAATCCCAGACCAGAATGCAGGAAGATCTCCTGGATGACCTTCTCTCCATTTCCTGCCAACGGAGGAATAGGCTCCTGAGACCATCCAGCAGACTGTGAGGAAGTCAGGGTTGCACTGCTCCAAAAATCTTAGGACTGAGCAAGGTTTCATCATTAAGACAAATCTTGGCACTCTTACCAGGTCATTGTTTAATGAGAAAAGAGATAAATGCTTAAAATTTCACCATGGATTCAGAGTCAAAATGCAAGAGGGCAAAGAAAAATGTCTTTTTGTAGATAATAAACTTAGAAATATAAAAGAGCTCTCATATAGAGCAGGAATCTACCAGATGAGGAGTTGGTAGAGACTGGAACTTAGGAATTAGTTGAAACAGTGTAACAGAATTGGAATGTGGTTATTTAGTTGGCACACAATATAGTTCACAAGCCCTTTTGATAAAGAGAAAGGAAATGAATGCCTTTCTAGTACTCTAAAGTACTTTCTCTTACCCTACCTATAATTTGCCTTGGCTCATTGAAATAAAAAAAAGCAGAAGTATTTATTAATTCAACAGCATTTTGATGGTAGTAACAAAAGCCAGCATTTATATGGTATATTTGATATTTATAGCAATGATGTGACCTAGGAAATATGATTCTCATGCTGACCACTAACAACTTACTGCTGAGGAATATTTCTCGCCTGCCTTTTCGACAGAGATTACCTTGGTTTCCCAAGTTTGCCAATATCTTTTTCCTTAGTGTCTTAGCTAACAGCCCTGTATATCCACCAAATCTGAGTCTTAAACATTTTATTTTTAGATTTCTGCATATTGCCTAATTAGTGGGCCTGTTCATTTTGTTCATATTTGTCTTTGTCCTCCAAATGTGGCTTCACTCAGCAAAGACTCCCCAAACAAACAAATAAACAAAAGCCAGTCTGGAGTGTAAGTATGATCTATTCATATCATCATCTATGAAGTACTCTTGAAACTCCCTTTATACATTTTATATGTCCACCCACCCCCACCAATATAAAGTGCAAAGAGAAGACATGAGTAGACATATAACAAACTAGAACCAAAATTCACTGCTTTCTGTGAAATGGCTCATGTTCTAACTTCCTCATTAATGATCACCTTTGTTTAGATTGCTTGCTGTCCTTTATTGATAATGACAAACTTTACCAATAATGATAAGATAAATCAAACCTCAGTATTTTTAATTTAAAAATTCACAGTGTAGAAAAAAAGAATAGTAAAGGAAACCAAACACAATAAACAGAACCATGACATTACCATACTAATATGGATGGAGTTAATTATTGTGAAAAATAAATAATTAGGGTATCTGGGTTGCCCAGTTGGTTAAACATTTGCCTTCAGCTCAGGTCATGATCCCAGGGCCCTGGGATTGAACCCAGCATTGAGCTCCCTGTTCAGCAGGGAGTTTGCTTCTCCCTCTCCTCCCCATTCATGCTCTCTTTCACTCTCTCTGACTCTCTCAAATAAACAAATAAAATCTTTTAAAATTAAATAACTAAAGGTAATTAATTATTGTGAAGAATAATTAACCATATCACCATCCTAATAAACTAGTGGGTATACAGCTGTCATTATATGACATAGTATTTTAATAATATTTCATATATTATATATAATAAATTATATAACAAATGTCATATTATATATAGATCATATTTAATGATCTAAGGAAGGAAGGGAAAAAGGAAAGAAGAAATGAATGAGCAAATGAAAGAAAGTTGGTCTATAACTTTATTCAATAACTCATCACAGGTGCAGGCAGAGAGCTGGCCTCCCTGCCTCCACTTCAAGCTTCTTTTCAATTCATCCCCTATACTCTTGTTAGGAGGACCTCTAAAATAAGCATGATAATTCTATGTCCCCCACCACAGCCTACAATCTTTCTGTAGCATGAAGTGGTAATTTTCAATTTTTTTGGACTGAAGCTCACAGAAATATATTTTATGTCTTGGCACATGTGTGCACACACAGTCACACAAGGAAAAAGCATATTTCATGGAGAGGGGATTGGTGGTTAACAGGAGCTGGAGAGTGGTGCAGGTGAGTGTCACTAGGAGGGGATAGCTCAAGGGAGATTTACGATGAAGGTATAGTTTTGCATCTTGATTATTGTAGTGACTACATGAAGCTACACATGCAGTAGAATCACACAGATCTCTACATGCACACTCAGGGAAATGAAAGTGTGCAAAACAGGTGAAATCCAAGGAAGCCATATGGATTAGACCAATGTCAATTTTTTGGTTTTGATAGCACTGCAGTTGTGTAGGATGTTAACATTGGAGGAAGCTGAAAGAGAGGTGCACAAGAACTCCCTGTGAATTTCTTTGCATTTTCCTATGAATCTATAGTTGTCTCAAAATAGAAAGCACTTTTAAGTTAATAAAAATAAAGAAATAAAAAATAAAATTAAAAAAATAAAGAAAAAATAAAGAAATTTCACAAGCAATAATTATCTTTAGTATAGGTGATGCATTCTGATATTTCCTATTCTCTTCCTTGGAATTTTTTTTAACATGGGCTATAATCCAACAAGTTATTTCATGACCTGTGATTGGATTTTGAGACCGACAATTTGAATAACACTGACCCAGAAAAGAAAGCCCTAATTATTTAGTATAATCAGAAATCAACCTTTCTGTTTTCATCTCCCATCACTCAACACTGGGTTTCAATGTTGTACAATCTTGGGACATACTAGTCTCAATAAATGCTGAACAAATGATGCATGAATGACAGAGCAGGAAATATGTTGGCCATTTTTAAATCTTATTTCTAACTAAAACTGGTAGGACAAACTTTATGGGGGTCTTCTGTGTATTTTAGTAACATTTAGGTTTATCCTAACGATAAAAATATGTTCAATGTAGAGAATTTAGGAATACAGACAAAAAATTAGAAAAGAAAATCATCATTAACCCCATACTCTCTTAAGACAATTACTAGTATTTTGATATTTCCCATAGATATATATGAACATATACACATTTTTATAATGTTGGAAACACAGTGATTATATGAATTTATGTCCTTCCTCGATTTACCATATATTTTGAGTATCTTCCATGTCATTCAATATTCTTTAAAATGCCATTTCTAAAAACGTCAATATAAGGTTGTATGTTAACCTATTCTCCTGTATGAACATCTAGGTTGTTTTTGGCTTTTGCCACTATAGATAATGCTACAATGAGTGTCCTTGAACATGCATTTTCAAAGAAAAAAAACTCTCACTATCTTTAAGTAATACCATGTTTTCATTTCTAGTTTGATAGGCACAGCAATAGTATTAGTTTGCATTGGTGTTTGGGAGATGGTAGTGGTTGCTGGACTCTGTGGGGTGCCAGAAGCCCAGCCGCCTTGACACACTCACTGGGGGCAGGCTTTGGAATAATGTGACCTGGACTGAAGGAGTATTGAGTTGCCTTCCTATCAACTAAATGCTTGTTCTCCTTTTATTAATGTTGAAGAAAATGTTCTTGTAATAATAAACATTGCTCAGATTACATAGGAAAACATGCAGTCCCACCTCTTCTGGGGGATAAAATTGCCGACACAATTTCACTCTTGGCAAAGCTCTGTTCTACCACCCACCACACAAGGCCCCCAGCCAGGGCTACCACCACTCCAGTGCAGGCTCTCTTCGTCCTGGCTCCCTCCCTCCAACCATGTCCCATCTGTGGTCATCCTTTCAATGTTCTCCAGAGCAGCAGTGAATGTCAGCCTCTCGTAGGCCTGTTGGTCCTTTCCAGCCATGGGGACTCTCCAGAACTCTAGGGCCCTTCCCTACCAATGGTGAAGTCAGGTGGCCCCAGGAGCTACTCCACTCCTCCACTACCAGGCAGGGCCTGTGAACACCTAGGGCAGTGCCACATTCTCTCCACCCTTCACTGGGCATTACAGGTGAGGAGCCCCTAAAGTCCTACCTACTTAGGATACTAAGGCAAGGGCACTAACAACTGTCCTCAACTTTCCTCTCCTCAGAAGGACATTTCTTTTTCTTTCCAAAGGTATGCACAAATAACACCTCTTTCTTGGTAAAGAGAAGCAGATAAATAGAGCATGAACTTCAAGAGTGTTGGAATAGGATTCAGGATTCTAGCCCTAAGGCTTCTATTCCCTAATCATATAGGGAGAGGCACAGAACAGAATATAATTATTTCTCTATTATTTTCTTTGCCCCAAATGGTGATATTTGTACTCACTTGAACAGAATGAAAACAACATGAGGTCATCATGGTGCCCGTGCTCTGCAAAGTGGTGCCATTGTTGCGGTGGACAGTAGCATTGCTGCACGTGAGTCCTCCACAGTGCACACAGACACCTTTGCAGGCCAGGCACCTCACCTGGTAGGAAATGTGCCTGGGAGCAAATGCACAGACAAAGAACAAAGGCAAACACTCACGTCCCTTGCAACTTTGCTTCCAGCACACTCTTTCTCCATGTGGTGCTGGCTACCATTGTGCCCAAAAGGTAAAAATAGCTCCACTTTCAAGCTTCACCTCAATAAATTAGGACGAGGGTTAGAGGCCAAGGCTGTAGCAGAGGGAACCTTGTAACAACAATGGGATGGCCCTAGACCAAGGAGAGGTTAGTCCTGGGGCACAACCTTCACTAATTTGCCTCCACTCACTTCATCTGACTCTGACCGCACCACCCACCTAAAGATCAGATGCATGTTCCTTGATACTGAATGGTCTTTGAAAAATGAATATGTTCAACAGAATCTATTTATCTTGGGGGGAAATGAATATAATTCTAGTCAGTGTTCAAAAGACACTATTTTTTTAAGCCTGCACACTAGCGTATGGTTACTATAAGGTAGTGTGTCAAGCCAAAGTCTTTTGTGAATCCAGGGCAAAGCTCTTTTCCAATGACATAAGGTAATTATGAATAGGATGGTGATCCTCCTTCAAGTCCAGCAGGAGCTCAATTCTGACTATTCATATTGGTTATACCCACTCAGAATGACAAAATCATTTGATGGACAGTAGACAGATATGCATTATTCACAAAGGCATCTTCAAAGGAATTCCATAAATTATAGGTTTCCTGAAACTGAAAGTTCCAGTGAGCTGGCAGTGAATGCCAGGGGTGAAGAGGTGTAATCAGCATGAGAATTGTTCCTGGTTAATTTGTCCCATATAGGTGGCTGCATTTTATACCCTAGGAAGAAGGGCTCCCTTTGTGTTTTCTCAGAACTGGGTTTAGCTCTTCCCAGAAACTGCCTACATTCACTGATTCTTGACTTGGGCTGCACATTAGTATTGCCCTGGAGTTCTAAACCCCACTGTCAGGGTCACTCCCTAGAGATTCTTCATTGATCTAGAGTGGGTCCTGGACATCAGTATTTTTTTAATTTCCCTAGTTGATTCTACTGTGCAGCCAGGCCTAAAAATAGTAACCTAACCATTATAATTCCTTAAGAGATTTGTGCATTTTTTTTAGCCAATCAAGTTGTGCTCTTGAAAACTTGCCCTATATATTTAGATTCCAAATACATAAATCAATGTCCATGTAAGTCTGGGTTCTCCAGAGAAACAGAACCAATAGAATGTATACATAGAGAGAATTATTTTAAGAAATTTTCTCATATGATTATGGAGTCTGTTAAGTCCAAAATCTATAAGGTAAGCCAACAGCTGGAGACCCAGAAAAGAGTTGATGCTAAAATTCGATTCCAAAGGCAGCCTGGAGGCAGAAATCTTTCCTCTTCAAGAGACATTAGTCTTTTCTCTTCAGGCCTTCAAGTGATTGGTGAGGCTCATCCATACTTTGTAGGGTACTTAGTTTTATTTAAATTCTACTGATTTAAATATTAACCGCATCTAAAAAGTACACTGGTAGCAACAGCTAAACTGGAGTTTGACCAAACAGCTGGGCATCATATCTTAGCCAAGATGACACAAAACATTAGCCATCACTGTAAACTTCAATGGATGTATCTGGAGAGTGCATAGATGATTTAGTCCCTTGGCCGTCTGGACAAGTGCTTTAACTCTGTGCTCCTCCAATTCTTCTTTAGTTATTTACATTATTTACTAAAGACTAATTAGTTAATATTTGTGATTCCAAAGAGAACAGGTGTGGTTACTACTAAGTGATGGGCACCAGTAGGGCTAGAGAGGGCTGGGGAGCAGTGCAGAAAACATTTGAGATTGAATCTTATGAATCAGTGGAAGAGAGAGAACTGACAAGCTGTCAGGCAAATGGAAACATGAAGTTGGGATCTAGAAATAAAGTAGCAGCTTCCACTGCCACTTTGGTACTTCAGGTTGGGAGTTGAAGATGTTCCATCTTAGGGCAATTCTTGACACAAAGATGTTCTACCTTAGGGCCATTTTTGGCACAATAGTTTCAATCCAGGCAGATAGGGAAAGGGAAACAAGTGGGTTACCATATGCAAACCCTGTAATTGAGGAGCCAGAGCCAGATCTATAACGAAAGATCTACTTACCATGACAGGCCAGTAAGAATCACTGTGGCATCAAAAATATGTCATCAACCATATATGTTCTTAGACCAATACAATTTATTCTCCAGGTGTATGAATAAAGTATAAGACTTACACCAAGGTGAAATATTAGATGTGCCATCAAGGAACTCCTACAAGTTCATCGTGTTGCATACCTTCCACTGCTTCAGTGAACACTCTTGCTTCCTGGTTTCCAGTAGGAGGTGGGTTAGAAAACTGAAGGCATGGGATGCCTGGGTGACTCAGTTGGTTAAGTGGCTGCTATTAACTCAGGTCATGATCCCAAAGTCCTGGGATCAAGTCCCACATCAGGCTCCTTGCTCAGCAGGGAGTCTGCTACTTCCTCTGCCTGCTCGGCCTGCTGTTCCCCTTGCTTGTATTTTCTCTCTCTCTCTCTCTGACAAATAAATAAATAAAACCTTAAGAAAAAAAAAAGAAGAAAAGAAAAAGGAAACTGAAAGAATGGAGAATTCTGAGGTTGGTGAACACACTCCCCAGGATACCACATTCTAGATACCCCATTCTACCCCATAGGCCAACTAATAGCATCCCCCACTAAGTGGCTACAGACAAACTCTTCCACACAATCCTCTTTTTCTCTCAAGGCCCAAGCTAATAATGGTGCACACTGGCACTTATTTTAAGGGACTGCTAGTCAATAGGGCTAGGGAAATGGTGGGAAGTCAATTCTGAAGAAAGTGGAAAGTATCTAGCAGAGGAAAATTATATGAGTCTCCTACATTCCTATGGCTTTCTCATGCATTCCTCTTTCTTATGAGGACATGGATGATACGGGACCATCTACCATGAAGGTGAGATTCACACTGCCCATACCCAGTCCTGGGTTCAGAATGAATGGCAATCATTGGTTCAGAAGCAAGGCCACTACACCAACGACTTAAAGCCAGATTATGCCTCTGTCATGTGCAACATGTGTGACCTTGGAAAGGTAACTCCAGGGCCTCAGTGTCCTTATGGATAAAGTAGAAATAGTAATGGGATCTCCTAAAGAGAGTTGTTGTGAGAGCTAAGTAATTTAGTACATCTTTAAAAAAGATTTTCTATATTTACTTGACAGAGAGAAACACAGCTAGAGAGGGAACGCAAGCAGGAGGAGTGAGAGAGGGAGAAGCAGACTTCCCGCTGAGCAGGGAGCCTGAAGTGGGGATCGATCCTAGGACTGCAGGATCATGACTGAAGCTGAAGGCAGATGCTTAATGACTGAGCCACCCAGGCACTCCAAGTTAGTACATTTAAATCACAGCAAAATACCTGGTATATATACATACCTTCTAAATCTAAGCCAGTGTTTCAAAAAGTACATTCGACACACTCCTGAGGGGCCCAAGACCATTCATTCTGATGACATTTGTACTGTTGAAACAAAAGCAGTAGTGGGTACAACTATTGATCACTTCACACAAATCAAGACTCCAAAAGATACTAGGGGCCAGTTATCATAGTCTTCATTGCTACAGAGTCAATTAAAAAAAAAAAAAAAAGTCAATACACATAAGAACTTAAAAATGCCCTGAATGTAACAAAGAAGTAAATTGACTGATTTTTTTAAATTAAATCTCAACTCATGAGTGCATGTCTTTTTAATATTTAGTATGACCAAAAAAAAGGAAGTATGAATAAAGCACTTTTGCTGCATACCAAAACAGGGAAATACTTGAGCAATCATTTGAACTGTGGACTGAACGAGCCACTTCTTCATGGAATAAATTTTTACCTGAAAGAATGGTTGACAAATTATAGTCCTTCAGATTTGAGTATTTGTCAGGCATCGTCTCTAAAATGAACGACATGACCTTGTCAGCTCAAGGGAGACGACTAACAGAACTTGCCAATGTTAAAAATCTAGCTCTCAAGTGGAAATGAGAATGCTGGAGAACTTATATCTGCCACCATGGGTTTCACAGTTTGCCAGTAGTTAGAACCTATCCTAATGAGATGGTGGGATGATATAACAAATGTGATCTTTTGATGTTGTTTAATAGAATATCTCAGCATTTGGAAGATCAATACAATTCCATGAACTAAGATTTTCAAAATAGCGAATATATGAAGTTACAAAATTACATACAGGTAAAAGATCCAAGCAAAGGGCACAATTGACCAATGGGTTTTAATGTAGCAGAATATGAAAAGTCTATTGATATGGTTTCAGAAATTGTAATTGCAACTAACTTTTACTTCTTGTCAAATTCTAGTGTAATATCACAGAAGAATATTCACAATTATTTGAAAATGCTATTAAAATACTTCTCCCCTTTCTAAATACATATCTATATGAGGCCAGATTTCTTTCCGCTTTTTCAACGAAAACAACATATTCCAACAGATTGAATGCAGAAGCAGATAAAAGAACCAGCTGTCTTCTTTTAAGATTTGAAAAACAATACTACTCTTTTCACAAAAATGTTTGCTTTAGAAAATATAATTGTATTTCATTAAAATATTTATTTTAACTTGTAAGAGATTTACTATTGTTTTAAATATAGTAATAAATAAATGTTTCCAAATTTCTCATTTTTAATTTCAACTCTAATAAATACTGATAGAAATTACCCACAATAAACAAAAATTCTTTGGCATGTTCAATAATTTTAAAGAATGTAAAGGGATCCCAGTATCATAAAGTTTGAAAAATACTGATCCAAGTTATCATTATCACACAACTGAAGCTAGTTGGGGAGAACACCCCCCAAAGTAACATTCCATTTCTACAACATCTGTGTTAATATTGGCCCCTCAATTTACTCTCCCTGTTTCTTTTCATCCATTTAAATCCTGCCCATTCTTCAGCAGGCACATCTGAAGTGCCTTCATGTCCAAGGAGCTCTTCCTAGGCACTGTAAGATACACATCCTCCTGGCCCTTATTTCTACTGATTTTATATCTAGCATCTTATTATGTTCTTTAGTTGCCCAATATTACACATCTTATCATACCAACTTGATTGTAAAATCTTTGAGAATAGAGACTCTGCTCAGTAAAGATTTTCCTATATCAAGCACATGGATAACTTATCTGCATAATTTAACTTAAATGTGATCATACAATTTGAATGTATGTATCAGAGTGAATCATAAACAGGTTTTTGCCACACAACTTAACTTCCCCTTAGAAAATGACCTTCTCTCATGACCTTTATATTTTCATTTTTGTGTAAATGAAGAACCTCTATACACAATTGTTCCTTATTTGTTACCAGGACCTTTCTTTTTTTTTTTTTTTTTTTTTCTTTTTTTGCCAGGACCTTTCTTAAAGTTGGCTAATGCTTAGCTCCATAAATGCTCACTGGAAGAGGGAGAATTATCTGATCCTGGCTTTTTATTATCCCACACTTTTGAAATGCACCTCCCAGAATCTCATGACTAATTGCATTCTCTGAAAGAGCTACAGTTCCAATGAGAATCTTTTCAAAGCTGGATGAGACATGAGAATAATTGTGGAAATGTGTACAGGCTTGAAAAGTAATTTTGAAACCACAAATGTTTAATAGTTACATCAGAATGTTGTGAGTATAGATAATTTTTTCTGTTTCACAAATTTTCTTTAATATGATTTGTTTTAATTTTTTACAATTCCATTGCATACTTAGAAGCCAGTTATATATTTCTTAAAGGGGACTTGTACCAGTTGGGATTTGTTAGTACATATATCAGAAGTCAACTGTGAGAATTATACAGAATATAAATGATATTTCAATAATATAAAAACAACTGGGGCTTACTTGATGGGAATATATATGTATTTAATGTTGGGTAGTGGGAGTTCACAAAAAATTCTTAGAAGTTTAGGGGATAATATTGGCAGAAAACTGAGCAAGGTTGGTAGCCTAGAACCCAGCCAAGTCTGCACAGAATGCCTGGCTAGGGCCCCAGTGCTGGTGCTGCCCCCCCTGGACACTTACCAGTGCTGTAAATTTCTACGGATTACCTCACAAAGTTGGGCAGAGCATTTGAGTGGCCAAGTTCAGGTCACACCAGGGGCAAGAAGTACAGAAAGGGTATTATTTGGCCCCTCCACCCTGCCTTTGCTTCTGTTGGAGATCTGGGCCCTCCCTTCCACCACAATCTGCATAATGAAGAAAAGCCTCCAAATAGAAGAGTGTTCAAATGCTGAAAAACCAAAAACTGACACATGTTCATGCATAGTACTATATAAAATGAAAGCATTTAAAAGGGCTGCAAAGAAAAATTATAGTAAAATTCATTGTAGTGAGTTAAACGAATAATGCTCTCCAATCACTTAAGAAGAAAACTATTTTCTGCCTTTTGACGATAATGTTGAAAGGCTCAGTTCCATTGGCTATACCTATGGCAGCAGATTCCTCAACTAAAGCATCATCATTCCTTTTAATTATTCCAAACCCTGTCCATTCTTCAAGGCCAGTTTGAAGTCCCTACTCTTTCATAAGGTGACATTAAGTTTTTTGCTGCTAAAACAATCACCTACCCATCAGCTGAAATACATGTATTTGCAAGTATTCTATAATTTAAATAAAAGTGACTGTTTAGATGAGAAGAATGATACCGAGGCCAATTATACCTACTGAGAAAACAATATCCCAGAATTTGGTGTTAAGTAGTTGGCAATCAACAGGAGCATATTTCAACCACTCACAGTCTATCTGGAAATATAACACAGTGGCTTACTGGGTTCACCTGGAGCAAGTGGGCTCCAGTGTAAGCCCTGCCTTCTCTAGTTCCTGACCATGTAACTTTGGGTCAATTTACTTAACTCTCTAAACTAGAGTTACCTCAACTGCAAAATAGAAACAATAGCACCGACTCTTTAGTGTTGTTGTTGGGATTACGGGAGATAATGCATATAACCCAAGTAACAAGTGCCTTATTCATAATCACTTGATAAATGTTAGCTCTGATTATTGTACATTGACCTCAACTCAAATTTAAAGGTTAATTCTTCCCGTAAAGTAATAAGCATTCTTTTCAGTACTTCTTGTTTCAGCCTGAGTTATAGGCAACAGCAATTTACTCTGCTTGATATTTAATAACCACTTCATATTAGAAGATAATTTTGCTATTAGGTAACTTATTTTTTTAAATGGCTGAACTGTTTCATTGTTTTGTCTCAAGTTTTAACTGGTTCAAATAAAATGCAGTCCTGTTAAATGGTTACATCAAGCATTTCTACCACAGGGCTAAATTGCAGGACAAAGACGTGATCCTTCCCTTGGAAAATGATACCAGGCAAGCAGGAAGCATTACAATCGGCTTAGGAAAAGGAAGAGGAAATGAATTTGCATGCTAGGGAGGGAAGAGGGGACCAATCACAAATAATGCACTGCACTTGTGAGCACCTCCAAAGTATTCTGAAATGTTATTCACTGCTGAGAGAGGAAATCTGAGTTGACATGTTATTTTCCGAGCTGTTTATTAATGCATTGACTGGGGAAGAAGCTGATCAGTCTTCAATCCCATCCCCCAATTCAAAGTCAGTGTCTTGTCACCAGCTCTCCCTGCTAGCTGAGAGAAGGGGAAAGCTAAGATTCTGAAAAAGCTGTTAAGAATAGTTAAGAAAAGAGGAAACCTAATCTTTGCCCCCACCCCCCTTGTATGGCTATAACAAAGCTTATGCTTTCAGTGGGAGCATCTGAAGTGGAATTTCCATTAATCTTGGGCCAAAAAAAAAAAAAAAAATGCCTTCTGTTCAGCTACCAATCAATCAGCCCAAATGAAGGAGGCAGTTAACATTTTTTACCAAACTGAACCTCTCTGCCTCTGGACTAATATGAGAGCTAAAGAAATTAATCAGGCACAGAGCGAAGGCAGAGCTTCAAAATATAATCTACATTGATGGTTTCCAACTCTGCAGTGCACCAGTTAATGGCAAAACCAGACCTTACCAGGGGCTAAGAGGTAATCTTGCTGCCACGGGAAAGCACATAAATGCTATTTCGACATAACACAGTAAAGTGAACAGAGCCCATCTCTCCTTTGAGAAAAGGGAAGAAAAAAAGATATTAAAATGTATTTTGTGAGATGGGACTTAGACAGAAAGAAGGATTTACTGATACCAAGAGGGATTCAAAATTAGAATCAGTCACCTCAGACCTGATTTCATCTCCTTTGACTGATTCCTCCTCCTTTGACATTTTTAAAAATCAGACTAGCTTAGGTGCTACTTTCCAGCTACAGCTCTGGACCAGAAATGCACTCGAGCAATTTTGTTAAATGATTTTAAAAAGAGTCAGTTTCAAACTCTCTCAGACCAAGCACAAAACCTACTCCCCATCTCTTCCTTATAGCCAACTGTTTAAATTACAATCCATGGAAAAATCTACAGGACATCTGTTTGAAATCTATTTGAAAATTCAATTCAACCAGCATTTATTAAGCAGCTATTAGTGCAAAGTGCAAAGTATTATGCTAAATGCTATAGGATGAAGTGATAAATACATGCCTAGTTTATGCCTTCACACAACTTAAAACCTTATTGTAAGAGAGACAAATATGCAAGCAACTACAGCAAAAAGCAAAATTAATTAAGGAGTGGAAATGGAGAAACAAGCAAATGCTGCAGAACAAAATTGGGATGACTCATTTTCCCTCCACAATAGCACTGTCACCTGCATTGCCAAAGTAAATGACCCAGTGGTTGAATCACTGCCACCTTCCTATTATAATTCTGCACATGTCACTTTCCTGCAGAGCCCTTAATCAGCACTTTCACTTCAGTCGCCATGATTGCAAAGACCTGACTGTAGAATATTTGCAGAAAGTAGTTTTTTCACCCTTAACCAGTATGGTTTGGAAAATTACTATCTTCAGAGAGAGTAGAGGCTCATAAAACAGTGCAATTTTCCTCTTCAAGGTCTTTGCAAAAATACCTGATATGTATTGAATAGACTTTGCAAATCAACATATATGAAAATTTCTAATTAACATATTATGGGATCATATACCTCATCTCTTTTTCCCCTCTGATCTCTTCCTTGTTGTAATTAAACCAGCTGTGGCTATTTATGCCTTTTTCATGTTCTAAGAATAACCTTCTGCTCTTCCTATCAGAACCATTAGAAAAAAATAAAGTCTTAACATTGCCTTGGATGAATCACACCAGGGTCTCATTTGAGCTCATAATTAAAATCCAGTTTAATCCATACCACATAATTACTCTAATCTAGCGGGCCTCAGTGAGAGGCTACCATAATAAATGCTCTTCATGTACCTGATGGAAATGACTAAAAGGAACTACCCCACCAACAACCTTCCTCAGCTTCAAAAGACCCATAAATTGTTAGAACCATAAAGAACATTAAAAACTTTCATTTTATAATCCAAAAGGAGAAATAGTTACTAGGCACAGTGCTAGAAATATATCACTTTACCCTACCTGTACCCAAAACGGTGTACATTACTGTCCCTCTCCTACAAATGGATAAAGAATTTTGGAAGGGTGGAGTCAGGATTTGAACGCAGCCCTCTTGAACCGGGTCTCTCTATCCAGTGATGTGTTTCCTTCCCTATGTTGACTGGGGTCAACAGAGTACATGAACTTTATGTGACAGTGGGGAATCCAGATTATTCCCAGTCTGCTGACTATCAATCCAGGGCTGTGATGGTTACATAAGGTAAGTTCAGAGAGGTCTGTGCCTGGAGGATAACGGTCTGGCTCAAATCTGATCCTAATAAAAAAGAAGTTCTAGAGATTCCCATAGGACCCTGTCCTTATCTTTATTTTTTCATCATTCCTATTCTTTACTCTAACATTATTTTCTTGCTATCAAACCAGAGAGAAATTTTTAGTTGACCTTCTCAGAGGTGACCACTTTCTTTTTTTTTTTTTTTTTTAAGATTTTATTTATTTATTTGACAGAGAGAAACACAGCTAGAGAGGAAACACAAGCTGGGAGAGTGAGAGAGGGAGAAGCAGGCTTCCCGTGGAGCAGGGAGCCTGATGTGGGGCTCAATCTCGGGTATCCGGGATCATGACCTGAGCCGAAGGCAGTCACTTAACCAATTGAGCCACCCAGGTGCCCCAGAAGTGACCATTTTCAATGTGCATTAGTATGTATCATTTTAGATATTTTCTGCGCATTTATATTCCATTAAGACATCTTTTTCATTAATGTAATCATTATATTTCATTCTGTGATTTGCTTCTCCCACTTTACATGTATTAGAGCTTCTTTCACACTGTATTCATATACGTCTTATATTTTCCACATCACATTCATATAATTCCATTATTCATTTGAACTGATATTGAGTGTTGCATTGTATAAATGCACCATGATTTGGTCAATCATATTTAGTTTGTTTCTGGTTTTTTGTTTTTACAAATGGCAACTACTTACAAAAGTAGTAAAAGAAAATATAGAAGAATTTAAAAAAAGAAAGCCTAAGCAAAAGAAAACCTATTCTCAACAACATATAAAAACCCAGAAAAAAAATTCATAGCTTTTAAAAAATACCATTCTAAATTATTCAAAATATAGGACATTAGAAAAAAGATATAAAACACTTGCAATGCAACTATCAGAGGGAGTTCAATTTCCAGAGTGTATAAAGAACTCCCATAAATAGGCATTGAAGAGAATACAATTATCTTATATGATTGATCGTGATGTTTTCTTTTGTCTATTTATTATAGTCACAATAATATATTTTTCTAATGTTGAACCATCCTTGTATTCTTAAGTTCAACATTTCATAACCAAGTAAGATTTTTCATTTAATAAATTACAATTAAATTTTTTAGTACTATATTGATTTGCTCATGAGATTGAAGTATAGTTTATTTGAGGGAAAAACATTTTTTTATATTTTCAACATTTTTCTATTACGGAGCCTTTTGATACGTTTATTGTCTGAAAGTGATCATTTTTGAAAAGTAGAACTTAATTCACAATAATTAGAATTTAATTCTGTAATATTCTTTTTCTATTGGTTCTATATTCTATATTCTGTAATATTCTATTTCTATTGGTTTCTGTCATTCCTTGTTTTTTAATATTTTGTTTATTTATTGAGAGAGAGAGTAAGACAGAGCATGACTGTACAGGAGCAAAGGAAGAGAGAGAATCTTAAGCAGGCTCCATGCGTGATGTGGAGCCAGACCAGGGCTTGATTTCACAACCTCGTGATGAGGACCTGAGCCAAAATCAAGAGTCATATGCTTAACTGACTGACCCAACCAGGTGCCCTGTCTGTTCCTTCTTTTTATTTTTAATTTTTATTTCTTTTATTTTCTTTCATTTAGTATTATTGATCAAGTTTTCTTTATTGCATGTTTCACCTCTAGTGATCTAGAAGTGATAAATTCTAAAACTGTTTAGTAATAGTCCCTCTTAAAATTACAAAATTACAAATACAAAACATATAAAAATACAAAACTAAGTATGCTTATTTCATTATTCTCTTTAGAAACAGAAGGAACCTTAGTGTGTTGCCATATTCACCCTTCTCTCACTGCTGCTGGGTTGGTAACTGATTTTAGTATGTGTTGTTACTTAATCTCTTTATATTATGCACCAATATTTATTTAATCCTTCCCATATTTTTTTTAATTTTTATAAAGATTTTATTTATTTACTTGACAGAGATAGAAACACAGCTAGAGAGGGAACACAAGCAGAAGAACTGAGAGGGAGCAGCAGGCTTTCCTCTGAGGGAACCTGACGTGGGGCTCCATCCCGGGACTCCGGGATCATGACCTGAGCCAAAGGCAGATGCTTAACAACTGAGCCACCTAGGCGCACCTACCATCATCATTTCTTAAATTTATTTTTCATTTCAATTATTATTCAATAATTTTTTCAGGATGGTTAGTGTATAGTAAACTCTGAGTCTCTGCATGTCTCAAATCATCTTTCTATCTCCTCGTGATCTTGAATGCTGTTTTACTATGTGAAACATTCAAGGTTGAATATGTCTTCCCCTCTTTGGGTAGGGAAGGAAGTAAAGAAGGGATATGTGCTCAGTCAGCTAGGTGAACCCATTTTTGGAAAGGGCTTTATTGTCTTCATTAAGGAGAACTCTGACACCAGTGGGATTCTTATTCTTCTGTAGCTAAGTTGTTTCCCTCTTTTCTGAAAACCTGTGCTTTTTCCAGGTGGTCTCCAGCTTTGGTCTTTTATTAGACATTGTGCATAGTACTGGCAGTATTCTTTCATTCTTAAGGCTGACAACTGTTTCCCTTTTGTGGAAATTATCTTTTACTATTTCTTCAGTTAAGAGCACAGGCTTTGGAGACAAACAGCCTATGTTTGAATCTCCTCCACTGCTTCCTATCTGTGTGGCTTTAGGCAAATTGCCTAACCTCTCTGCTTCTTAGTTCCTTCATTAAAAAAAAAATGGAGTAGTAATAGCCCCTGTCTCTCAGAGAATGAAATGAGTCGGGGTGCCCGGGTGGCTCAGTCATTAAGCACCTGCCTTCAGCTCACGTCATGATCCTGAAGTCCTGGGATCGAGCCCCTCTGCTCTGCGGGAAGCCTGCTTCTCCCTCTCTCATTCCCCCTGCTTGTGTTCCCTCTCTAGCTGTATTTCTCTCTGTCAAATAAATAAAATCTTTTTTTTTTTAAAAAAGGAATGAAATGAGTCCATTCATGAGAAATTCTTAGAAGAATGCCAGGCATATTGTAAGTGCTCAATAATTCACTTTTTCCCCCCACAGATCTGTTCACTGAATCATTTCTCTTTTCTCTGAATTGGTCAGCATTAACACCCATGTTGTCTTTCCTTAAATATATAACAATTCTTTATTATTTTTATGATGAAAAGACTAAGTTAGTTACATTAATGAGTACAGATGACTGTCATCTGTTTTGTCTACAGTTTTGTGGCCTTGTTTTCCCAAAATGTGTCCCCCTGAATGTGAGAGCTGACTGTTCTTACTGCTCATCTGTTTTTCCCCATGCATGTTTTAGGCTTTGCTTCCTCCCCTGTTTTAGCTTCTAGGAATTCCTCACAGGTTATCCAAAGATAACTTACTCTTTAGCCTTCTAGTTCTTTTATACATATATTCTTTTAAAGGCTTATCTTATGTTTCTCTTAAGATTTTATTTATTTATTGAGAGAGAGATAGTAAGAGATAGAGAACAAGTTGGGATAGGGGGAGAGAGAGGCAGGCTCCCTGATGAGCAGGGAGCCTACATAGGGCTTGATCCCAGGACCCTGGGATCATGACCTGCACCAAAGGCAGCTCCTTAACCAACTGAGCCACCCAGGCTTCTTTATGTTACTTAAGGGGAGTAGAGTCAAGAGGGAGAGCAACATGAGTTCTCAATCCTCTAGATGTAGCCCCTTTTTGACTTCTGCTCTTCCATGCACCTGTAGGATAAATTTCCCAATCAGTGGCATGGCTTCTAAGACCTTCTTCTATTCCCAGGTTTGATTTCTACTTATCTCTTCCATTTACTTCTCACTGCCATCCTTCTATCATACTCTGTGCTGTAAGCATATAGAATCTCTTTTCTTTCTTAATACAATATGTATTGTATCACCTCTTGGTTTTCACTCTTGCTCCTTTCTTCATCTAGTAACTAATCTTTTTTGGGCCTCTGATCCTGCTTCTTCATCAGTAAAATGAAGCCTGGGAATCAATTATCTTTAGGAGTCCCTCTAGCTCTTAAAGTTTATAGTTCTATGCAAATATACTCATTGATGTCTGAACATTTTCTTCTTACCTCCTCAGTATACTTCAGTGTCACATGCTTAAAGAAATATGCAGGATGCAAAAGCTTAATTTTTACCTTAGTTCTCTATATAACACCTCAGACTTGCAGAACTTTTAATGGCAGCCAAAGTATATTTCAAATGCTGAGTAAGAAATTAATATGTCAGCACAGGTCAAGGTGGAGATCACTAAGAATAGTAGCCCAGCTACCTAGTTAACACCTCTTTTAGTTTGGAGCCCTGATGAAGAAATGGTTTCTGACAGGGCCTAGCAAAAATTCATCACTTAAAAGAAGGAACTCAAATCCTGACTTTGAATTACAACACTTTTAATAGACATTTTTAAATTTTCCTCTCAACACCAGGGGCACTGTATGTGGGCATGTGCAGTCTTGCTGATAACAATTTGCCATCTTGTAGCTTAACAGAGAGAACAGGCAAATAGTTTGCCTTGGATTCTAGTCACACAGCCATTTCATCCCATGCTTTGGGGCCAGAATAATTTTCTATATCCTGTTGTAAATACCATTTCTCCAGGACAACTTATAATGTCTTCTTCAGTTCTACCTCTACCCCCCCACTCCTCAGTTTGTTTCTTATGTTTCCTTTCCCCCAGGAATGCTTTGCTCTCTGGAGACTTAATACCACCATAATCCCTATGTCATAAAAGACAAAACCTGTCAGTAAATGCTGCAGCTGTGGTCATGGAAAAGGAGGAAATTCTCTTTAAATCATCATCTCTGAAACAAAAAAATGTTTGATCCAGAAAGACATTATATTCAGTCTGGAAAGTTCTTCACCAAAGTCACACGGGAAGTAATGGTTTTGCATTGCTGCAAACACTGTCGTTATTGTTCACACTGATGAATAGTTTCAGTTCTCACTAGTATGAAATTCCGCCAAATGACTATCCTGGAAAATAATATGAAACTCCAAGAATAACACAAGTATGAGTTTACTGTCAGTGTATCTAAGGAAATTCAGTCGATTGACCTCTTCATCCCCAGAAGTTACAGGGACCATATAATTTATCAACCATACTGAAACAGGATTGAGAGCATAAAGAGCTCTATTAGCAGCTGTATCAATCCAACAGTCAAATAAGGCTATCTTGGCAAAAAAGGACTATATCCCACCAGAGATAGATACACTAACTGCAGAAGTCTCTACATAAATCGTTTGTCTTACTGTATATTGTGGTTAAAATATTAATCAATTCTGTTTGTTCTTAGAGAAGAATATTTATTCACCACTCTCATGTTTCCACAAGGTTAACACTTGACTGGGACTTGCCCTCCTTGCCTCTTATTCCAGTCCCCCAGCTCATTTGGCATCTAGTGATGAGTGACTTTTTAACTACTGAGTCAGTAGAAGAAACTGACCTCAGTGTTTTCTGCTCACCCTCCTGAAAGCCAGCCTGCCTGCAAAGGGCATAATACTTGATTCTCTTTCTGCCTTGTAGTTTGATGCTTGCTGCAGGTAGCAACCTGGAGATGCCCAAGGCCACCTAATTCTAGGTGGGACATCTGAATCCAGGTGGAACATCTGAACAAGCCCTTTTGCCCACAAATGAAGAGCCACATTCTCCAACTGGCTTTATCAGGAAAGAAACTGATTTCAGATCTATATTTTTCTCCTGGTTCTTAATTCTCAATTGCTGAATTTGAAAGGAAGAGTAATGGGTGTTTTGACCCCTAAGACCATTTTTGTTTGTACTACTTGCTAGAAGTTGGAAACAGAAGAGAATCCTGGGGATGTATAAGAAAAAAAGCAAGCATAAAGTTAAGTACACAAGCATCTATTATCTTTTATGGTAAAATAAATACCTGATATTTTATCTTAAAAGTAATCTGAATATAAGATTTTTTAAAAAGATTTTATTTATTTATTTGATAGAGAACATAAACAGGGGAAGCGGCAGGCAGAGGGAGAGGGAGAAGCAGGCTCCCTATTGAGCAAGGAACATAATGTGGAGCTCAATCCCAGGACCCTGGGATAATGACCTGAGCAGAAGGCAGATGCTTAACTGACTAAGCCACCCAGGTATCCCTAAATACAGATTTTTTTAAACGACTTAGCATCATATTAATTTTCTCACACACACACACACACACACACACACACACACACACACAGCCTTAAAAAGATTCAGCCTTAAGAATATTCTATCCTTCTAAGGCTAGAAATCCTGGCAGAAGGACTGGAGAAACTACATAAATATCTTAAAGTAGTTCTAAAGGTGGGAGTTTCCAGAAACACAAATCCTATGGATACATCATCACAGAGAATGTTGCAGTACCTATTTTGTATGCACATACACACTCACACACACCATGCATGACACATATCATAAACATTCACATACACACATCTTTCTGAACATTACCACAAGACAAAGATGTCTGCTCTCGTTACTTTATTCAACACAAAAGTGGAAGTCATAGCCATAGCGACCAGATAAGAAAAAGAAATAAAAGACTTCCCAAATTAGTAATGAAGAAGCAAAACTGTCACTATTGGCAAATGACATGGTATTATACATAGAAAATCCTAAAGACTCCACCAAAAAAATTATTATAAGTAATAAGTAAATTCAGTAAAGTTGCAGGAAAAAATTAATATTCAGAAATTTGTTGCATTTTCTATACATTAAAAACAAAAGAGCAAAAGGAAATTAAGACAACAATTCCATTTACAACTGTATCAAAAAGAATAAAATACTTAGGAGTAAACTTAATCAAGGAAGTGAAAGACCTATACTTTCAAAAATTATAAGACATTGATGAAATAAATTGAAGATAACATAAATAAATGAAAAGATATAACATAGTCATGGGTTGCAAAAATTAATATTGTTAAAATGTCCATACTACCCAAAGCAATTACAGATGCAATTTAATACCTTTCAAAATACCATTTTTCACAGAACTAGAAAAAAATCCTAAAATTTGTAAGGAATGATAAAAGATCCTGAATAACCAAAGTGATTTTGAGAAAAAAAGAACAAAGCTGGTGGTATTATAGTTCCATATTTCAAGATTTACAACAAAGACAGAAAAATCAAAACAATGTAGTACTGGCACAAAAAATAGACACATAGATCAATGGAATAGAGAACCCAAAAATAAATCCACACTTATACAGTAAATTAATCTATGCTACAGGAGGGAGGAATATACAATAAGGAAAAGAGAGCCTCTTCAATAAGTTGTGTTGGGAAAACTGGACAGCTACATGCAAAAGAATGCAACCGGACTATTTTCTTACAGCATACACAAAAATAAACCCCAAATGGATTAAAGACCTAAATGTGAGATCTGAAACCATAAAACTCATGAAGAAAATCTAAGCAGTAAGCACTTTGACATCAGCCTTAGCAATATTTTTCTCGATAGGTCCTCTCAGGCAAGGGAAACAAAAATAAAAATAAACTATTAGGACTACACAAAAATATAAATTTTTTACACAGTGAAGGAAACCATTAATAAAACAAAATGAAACCTACTGAATGGGAGAAGATACATACAAATGATATATCTGATAAGAGGTTAATACCCAAAATATATGAGGAATTTATACAACTCAACACCCAAAATGAACAATCCAATTAAAAAATGGGCAGAGGATCTGAACAGACATTTTTCCAAAAAAAGATATACAGATGGCCAACAGACACATGAATAGATGCCCAACATCACTAATTATTAGGGAAATGCAAATCAAAACCACAATGAGAGATATCACCTCACTAGAATCAGAATGGTATCCAAAAGACAAAAAAATAAGTGTTGGCAGGGATGTGGAGAAAAGGGAATCTTTGTGTACTTTTAGTGAAAAGGTGAAAATTGATATAATCACTGTCTAAAACAGCATGGAGATTTCTTAAAAAGTTAAAAATCAAAATACCTTCAACCCAGTAATTCCAGTTCTGGGTATTAATTCCCCCTAAATGAAAACATTAATTTGAAAAGATATATGCACTCCTGTGCTTAATTTGAAAAGATATATGCACTCTTATGTTTATGGCAGTGTTGTTTACAATAACCAAGATATGGAAGCAGCTCATATCCATTGATAGAAGAATAATTAAAGAAGATATAGTGTGTATGTTGTATGCGTGCGTGCGCACACACACACACACACACACACACACACACACACACACACAGGATCACTTGGCCATAAAAAAGGAATGAGATCTTGCTATTTGCAACAACAAGGATGGACCTAGAGATAATATGCTAAGTGTTATAAGTCAGACAAAGACAAACACCATATGATTTCATTTACATGTGGTATCTAAAAACAAACAAACCGGAAATAGAGCCATAAATGTAGAGAACAAACTAGTTGGTGGTTGCCAGAGGGAATGGGTAAAAGGGGGGGGGGGTAGAGAGGTATAAAGACTTTCAGTTATGGAATGAATAAGCCACAACAAAGAAAGGTACAGCAGTATTGTAAGAGCATTATATGGTGACAGACAGCAGCTACACTTGCAACGAGCGTAGTATAACACATAGAGTTGTCAAATCACTATGTCGTACACTGAAACTAATGTAATATTGTGTGTTGACTATATTTCAATTTAAGAAATCAAGTTTGTGTCATTTCCCTTTATTTCTCAAGTGAACAATGGCTGGAGTTAGTAACAGACTTAGAAAATCTCCCTAAGGAGCAGTTACCAAGAAAGGAGCATACTAATCAGGGCATATATTGGTCTTTTTCCATGTCATGTCACAGGGTACAATAATCTTGAAATGTCCAGTACTCCTAAATGTTGTTCTCTTGTTGATGAGACCAAAAAAAATTGTTTAATTGCTATAGCCATCCTAGCCATCTTTTTAAATGACTAGCTATTGCTAAACAATTCCACAATACAAACTATTCTCAGTATATTACTTCAAAGGATACAAATGAAATATCAATTATTTTTGTCAGATTTGTTTCAGATTATTCTAATTTTTTCCTTTGCTTTATTATTTCTTAGAATTAGGAAAGGCAAATTAATTATCAGTTGTTTGAATTAAGAAACTTCTAATTTCTCCTTATAAGTTATGGCAGTTGTATAATTAATATTTTAACCTGCCTGCTGTCCTACCAATTGGAATAGCAAATGGCTTTTTAGATAAGATCAGCTGGCACTAGATATCATTACACACTTTACCCAAATGCTCACATAAACTTTGTGTTCAGAGAGCTGTAGGTGTTAGTTTACATAAATCTACCAATAAGCTTGTACTTTTAAAATATAACAAGGGTGAGAAAAGGAAGGCAGCACACCAAGAATTGATTCCAGATTTAGATTTGTGCAATTCTGGAGTACTTATCTTCCCAGTTCTTTATGTTTCCACTAAAATATTCACCTCACTGGTCTAATTATAGCCCCCGAAGAAAATGGAGTACATACAGTAAATGGGAGTGCAATGCTCAAAGATTATCCACATAAAAGCAATGGGCAAATGTGACTTTTTGCCAGCTTTGTCACTGAGCAAAAACGTACTTTTCACTGAGTGAAGGTTTGCAGATTTTGCCATAAGCAAAACACATTTTTGTGGCATCCTGCATAATTTCCCATGATAGAAGAATATTTCCATCTCAATTTAGAATTTTTGTTTCACAGAACAGTAAAACTTTATCAAGAGGTAAAATATCTAACCCCAATTAATTTGGGTAACAAGGAAACTACAGAAGGAAGGGGGGAGTTTCCACATTCTTCCATATAATTCTTCTGGAAATGTAAAAGACAGGACATTTGGAAAACCCCAGCATAAACCAGGGTACTGTCTTGGGGGGTTTGGGGGTTTTCCATAAGCCCAACACATTAAAACTTTTGGATCAGGAGGGAAGAAATTAAACAATAAGTTATTCTCTCAGCCACAAACAAGTCATATCTGCAATGCTATGCACAAAGCACTAAAACATACTCAGCAGAACTGCCCACACCATTCAACCCTTGAACATACCCCTTATTTGACAGAGATGCACATATAGGCCTGATGGATGTTCAGAGCTCCCCAGAGAAGCTCTGCAAGCTGAGCAAGTCTCAGAAGCACACCAGATCAGGCTTTTTACAGCACATGGAGGAAGATAACCCAAATCTTATACACATCTTTCTCTGTTACTGCACTACAAAACTCATGAAGATATAGACCAGGTCTTATTTATATTTACATGTCCCTAAATGCTGAGGAGACTCTGGCACATGACACATAATGGGTTCTAATGAATGGTTTCTGCTTTGTTTTATTTTTCTATGCCTGTGTCTTTTTTAAAAAACTAAAACCCCATCTTAAAGAGATCATGTTTTCTGAACCTGATTAAGAGACTGTTTACTGGAGATTTTCTCCTGAGAGAGTCATCCCACCAAAGGGATTTGTCCCAAGGTCATCTTCACAAATGAGTTTTCAAAATATGGGTGACATCCATTCTTTAATGATTTGAACTGACCCAGGATATCATGATGATCTACATGACAATAATCTAGATAATACCAATAGTAGACTATAAGTTAGAGTGTCTTCTTAGTGTAGAGGGTGTACCTGAGGTTTTTAAGTACTATATAGCTCCATAAGTCTTGCTACATAACTGAGATTGTGCATGCACCAAAGCAATAATGTCCACTCGAACAGAACTAATCAAGGGCGTGAACGGAGCCATTACACACCCTACAGAGGTGTCAACATACTTCCAGTGCCCATTTTTGTGCTTAGACAACTTAAAGGGGGTGAGAATTCTTCACTATTGAAGTGTAACTGGCAGCTAGAAAAATTTCTAGCTCAGTCTTTAGAGAAAAAAAAAAACAGAGGAAGAGCAGAGGAAGGAAATCAGAGGCTCTCTTTCTGCCTATGCTGGTACAAGTGTTAATCTAGAAAAGAAGCAAAAAAAGCAGAACTTAACAGATAAAAAGCCTACTCTGAAACAGAAATAGAAGAATTCCTCTCTGTTTTCTTTTTATTTTATTTTATTTTTTTTAAAGATTTTATTTATTTGACAGAGACAGCCAGAGAGGAAACACAAGCAGGGGGAGTAAGAGAGGGAGAAGCAGACTTCCCGCCCAGCAGGGAGCCCGAGGCAGGGCTCAATCCCAGGTCCCTGGGATCATGACCTGAGCCGAAGGCAGTCACTCAACCAACTGAGCCACCCAGGCGCCCCTCCTCTCTGTTTTCTAAGACAAGAGATGATTGATAAGATTATTAAGTTTATTAGCTTTTAATAAGACTAGTAAGATTCTGTCACCATGAAATTAGGGATTTTCCACAAACAAAAATTATTTGGAACTTCTGAGAAGGAAGAAAAAAATCACAGAAATAGGAAATAATGGATATGGACTATTTTGCCCACTTACCTCCTTCAATATTGGAAAATGCTAATCTCTTTTTTCTTTTTTTTAAGATTTTATTTTTTTATTTGAGAGAGAGAGAGAGAAGAGGAACAGGGGGAGGGGCAGAGGGAGAAGCATACTCATACCACTCATACCACTGAGCAGACAGCTGATGTGGGGCTCCATCCCAGGACCCTGGGATCATGACCTGAGCCAAAGGCAGAGGCTTAACTGACTGAGCCACCCAGGTACCCCTAATTTCCTTTTCCTAATTAAAAACAATAAAATAGGGGCGCCTGGGTGGCTCAGTTGGTTCAGCGACTGCCTTCGGCTTGGGTCATGATCCTGGAGACCCGGGATCGAGTCCCACATTGGGTTCCCTGCTCAGCAGGAAGCCTGCTTCTCCCTCTCTCACTCCACCTGCTTGTGTTCCCTCTCTGGCTGTGTTTCTCTCTGTCAAATAAATAAAATCTTAAAAAAAAAAACAATAAAATAAGTAAATACAGTTTCTAAATATATGAACACTAAAAATCTAAGCCAACACTGGTGTCAGAAATTTTTCAGACACTATTTCACTTATTAGTTTGGATTATCACTTAGTATTCAACCAGTCCAATTCAGGGACAACATGGAAATTATTCTTGAGTCTCAGAAAAGTTAAATTTACAATTCAATTCATCAGATTTTTGTCTTGACACAGCCACATATGGATAGTTCTACTGCCTTATCCCTTCTTAATAAAAGAATGAGAGAGGTGTCATGAAAACCTAGAGATACTAAAACTCTCAAATCCATCTTGATTGTCAAAAGATCATTTTTCCTACATATGCAAGCCTATACATTAGACATTAATTTCTAAAAGGAAGTGTGAGACTTGTATTTCTAGGGATATACAATGAGTTTCTAAGACACAATGAGAGAAAAGGGAATTAATTTGGTATTAAAGACAGGAATATTTGATATCCCTAGAACAACAGAAATACAAATTATTTCAGAAATTTTTAATGTAGTGGTGTGCAAGTAATCTCTTATCAGAGTATAACTCAGAATTATACAGCCTGAGCTGAAGTTCAAACTGAATTTATGAACTTAACAACCAAATATCAAATAAAACGGAACTCATCAAGGTTTTTAATAATCATAGTTTATATAGCCACATCACCTTCATATAAAGGGAAAGGTACATATTTCAAGTTAGAAGAATAGGTTGAACTTAAAATAATGTATTTTCCATCCCTGACTATGGAGTAGTCAATTAATAATAAGAACTTATTGAGGAGCTAATATGTTCTAGGCACTGCTGTAATAATTTTATATGTGCAAAGTCATCAATACTCAAAATAACCCTATGACATAAACATTATTATTAGCCTCAAACTATAGATCAAGAAACTAAAGCACAATATGGTCAAGTAAGTTGCAGAAAGTTGCAAAGCCAGTAAATGGCAGAAATGGATCTCCGACCAAGGAAGATTCAAACAGACCACACACTATCACCCCACTATACTGCCTCTCAATTTAAGTTCATTGAGTCTTAATTTCAACTTCAACATGTGGAAAGATACCATCTACCTTATTGTTGTGAAGCCAAAATTTGAAAGCATCTTAAAGAGCTAAGACTTACAAAGTTGTAGGGCAATATTGTAAATGAACCGCTGGCATGACAATATCCATTGTATTGCCTAGCAGAAATCCCTGATCAAATCTACATTCTCTGGTGTAGCAAAAATAGGGTTTGTGAGAAAGAAAACAAAGAGGGGGATTAACAGAAAGGACATCATGATCCCATATATTTCAGAAAATGTAAAGATACACAAAGATTGAGGTGGTCACAAGAAAGAAAAAAAATTCTGTAACAATAGATAATAACATGTAAAAATGCTTGCAATTATTAGGTCAAGGAGGAAAAAATAACAGGTCTGTACAGTATTATCTTAATGTAAAAAAATATGTGTGCTCTTCTTATACATAGAATACTGGAAGCATAGAAGAATGGAAGAATGTGCATTAAGATGCTGAGTGATGGCACTTTGCTTAAGGCCATGATGAAATAACAGGACCAGACTTACTCTCCTGACTTAACCAAATAGAAAACTAGATAAAAATGTATAAAACAACAGTTTTCAAACATTGGGCAACAAGCAGTGCAGGACAGTGATCCCTGAATGAAGGAACACAAATGAGATGAGTCTTGGAAATGTCCCAGCTCACTGCCTGGAGAGTTGCCAGATGTCATTGTAAAAGGGGAGAGCCAAAACAAAGTCTAGCAGGCTCACTAATTGGAGAAGACAGAGTTCAGCATTTGGGGAGGCTAAGGTAGACAGATTTTACAGGGTAGAGTAACAAAGAGGTGAGAGATACATAAAATGAAAGCTCTGAAGATCCTAAAAGAGGTCCACTTGAGTCATTGGCCTGATACCATCTACACATACATGTAGAGAAATTACTGAAGCCAGAGAAAGAACTACCAAAAAGTAGATAGAACAATACTGGAGTACACACAGAGCCAGGGATGGTTTACATTTGCATCAGTCATAGTGGAAAGTTATATGATACATGGGCCATTGAGTACATTCTACAAAACAGTATTACCTTGGTAAGGAGAACAAATTAACCTCAGACAAAATGTTCCTCTGGATTTACCTTAAAATGCTTAAAAACAACACTTAAAAAAATCAAATTGATTTCCAACTATCAAAATCAGTTACCAGAAGAAAGCCCCCAAATAATTAAAGGAACACAAAACAAACCCAACATTCACCAAAATCTAACCAAAAATTGCCAGGCATGCAAAGAAGCAGAAAAATAATCAGAAAGCAATAACTAATCATATTAATTTCAATAACAATAATAATCAACAAACCCAGAAAGTATGCATATGACAGACTGGTAGACAAAGGCAGCAGCATAGCTATTAAAAATATTCTACATGCTCAAAAGTCTAGGAAGAAGCATACATGACAAAGGAAAAGTTGAACAATATAAGTAATACCCAAATGGAAATTCTAGAGATGAAAACTAAATTATTTAGAATGAAAAATAATTGGATATGCATAACAACATGTTAAGCATTGCAGAATAATAAATCAGCAAAATTAAAGACAGCAGAAGAAACTATCTAAAATCAAACATATTAATAAAAAAGACTGAAACTATAAGAACAGAGCATTAGTGATATTTAGAACAATATCAAGTCACCTCATATATATTAGTTGGACTCCTGAGGACAGATGAAAGAGTGAAGAAAAGACAATTTAAAGGATTTGATTAAAACTGTAGCCTTAAAATGTGATGAAAAATGTAAAACCAAAGTGAAAACAATGTAAAAATTATACCAATTTTCTTAACAATCAGATTGAAAAAAACACAATAATAAAGAGAAACACTTATAGCAATCAGGAAAAAGGAAAAGTCTAATACAGATAAAGTCAAAAATAATAGTGAAAAAATAATAAGACTTAGAGAAGAAACCAATGAAATTAAAAACAAGAAATCAATAGAAAACATCAAAGGAACCAAAAGTCAATTTTTTGGAAGTATCAATAAAATTGAAAAGCCTCTAGTTAGACTATCAAGAAAAATAATGAAGAATGAAATCACTAATATAGGGGACATCACCACAAACGCCACAGAAATTAAAAGGATAGTAAAGAAATACTATGAACAATGTTATGCCCACAAATTTAACAAGCAAGATAAAATGGAGCAATTCCTAGCAAGACACAATTGGCAAAAACTACACAAGAAGAAAATAAGATCTGCATAGGCCTATAACTATTAAAGAAATTGAATCTATGTTAATAACTTTCCAAAAAAAGAAAACACCAGACCCATTTGGGTTTGCTGGTGAATTCCACCAAAAATATGAGGGAAAAAATTACACCAATTTTCTATCATTTCTTCTAAAAGATGGAAGGACAGGCAATACTTTCTAATTCATTCTATCAGGCCAACATTACCCTAATAAAACCAACTAGATATATTATAAGACAAGGCAAATATAGACCAATACCTCTTATGAACAAAGATTTTAAAATATCCTCAACAAAATATTAGCATGTTAAATCTAACAATATATAAAAAGAATCATATACCAAAACCAAATGGGATATATCCCAAGTATGGAATGTTGGTTCAACATTCAAATATCAATTAACATATTCTATCATATCAATAGACTAAAAAAACACCCATTCATAATAAAAACTCTCAGGAAGCTAAGAGTACAGAGGACTTTTATCAACCTGATAAAGACTACAAAAAAAGAAAAACAAAATAAAACAAACAAACAAACAAAAACATACAGCTAACATCATGAGAAACTTGAAGCTTTCCCACTAAAATCAGGTACAAGGCAAGGATGAGATGTCTTACCACTCCTTTTCAACATCATTCTGGATTTCTACCTAATGCAATAAGACAAGAAAAGGAAATAAAAAGTATACAAACTCAGTAGAAAAATATAAAACTGTCTTTATTTTCAGGTGACATAACTGTCTATGTAGAATACCTGAAAGAATTCGCCAAAAAAACTCCTGGAACTAATAAGCAATTATAGCAAGATTGCAGGATACAAGCTTAATATACAAAAGTCAATTGCTTTCTTACATAACAACAATGAATAGGTGGAATTGGAAATTAAAAACACAATACCATCTACATTAACATCTCCAAAGATAAAATATTTAAGTATAAATCTTGCTTAATATATACAGGATCTATAGGATAAAAACTCCAAAATTCTGAACAAAATCAGAGAAACTAAATAATTAGATATTCCATGTTTATGATTAGGAAGACTCAGTATTATCAAGATGTCAGTTCTGTCTAATTTAATCTACAAATTTAGCACAACATCAATAAAAATCTTAGCAAGTTATCATGCAGATATTAACAAACCAATCCTAAAGTTTATAAGGAGAGGTAACAGACCCAAAATAGCCAACCTAATACTGAAGAACAAAGTTGGAGGACTGACACCAACTTTGAGACTTACTATATAGCTATGGTAATCAAGACAATGTGGTTTTGGTGATATAATAGATAAATAAAGCAAGGAACATAATGGAAATAGATTAGAAATAGACTCACATAAAAAACAATGATCTTTGACAAAGAAGCTAAGGCAACACAATGAGGAAATAAAGTCTTTTCAACAAATGCTGCTTGAACAACTAAAAATCTGCATACAAAGAAATTAATCTAGATATAGGCATTTAGTCCCTCTGAAAAATTAACTCAAAATGTATCATAGACCTAAATATAAAATACAAAACTATAAAACTCTCAGAAGATAACACTAGAAAATGTAGATGACCTTGGATATAGTGATGCCTTTTTAGATATAATGCCAAAGACAAATCCATGAAAGAAATAATTAATAAGCTGGATTTCATTAAAATTAAAAACTTCTACCCTGCAAAAGACAGTATAAAGAGAAAAAGAAAACAAGCCATAGACTGGGAGAAAATATTTGCAAAAGACACAACTGATAAAAGACCATTATCCAAAATATACAAGGAATTCTTAAAACTCAAAAATAATAAAACAAACAACCCAACTGAAAAAAAAAAAATGGGCCAAACACACACCTCACCAAAGAAGGTATGCAGGTAACAAATAAATGCAAGAAAATGTGCTCTACAACATAAGTCACCAGAGAAGTGCAAATTAAAACAACTTTGGGATACCACTGCATATCTATTAGAATGGCTAAAATCCAGAACACTACTAATACCACTGGAGAGGATGTGGAGCAACAGGAACTTTCATATATTGATGGTGAGAATGAAAAATGATTCAGCCACTTTGGAAGACAAGCAGTTTCTTATAAAATTAAACATATTCCTACCATACAATATAGCAAACATATTCTTTGGTATTAACCCAAATGAGTAGAAAACTTATGTCCACAAAATACCTGCATATAATGTTTATAGCAGCTTTATTTATGACCACTTAAACTTGGGAGTGGCAAAATGTCCTTTAGTAAATTAATGGATAAGTGATCTGTGGTATATCCAGGCAATGGAATATTATTCAGCACTGAAAAGAAATGACTCCGGAACTATGAAAACTCATGGAGGAAATTTAAATTCATATTGCTAAGTGAAAGAAACCAATCTGAAAAGACTGCCTTCTGCATTACTGTGAATATATGACACCTTTTAAAAGGTAAAACAATGGAAACAGTAAAAAGATAAGTGGTTGTCGAGGTGGGATAGGAAAAAGAGATGAACAGACAGAGCACAGAGGATTTGTAGGGCAATGAAAATATTCTATGTGGTACTGGAATACTGGATTTTATCCAATTTATCCAAACCTATAGAACGTAGAATACCAAGAGTGAATCATAAAGAAACTATGAACTTTGGATGATTATGATGTGTCTATGTAGATTCATCCTTGGTTAAAAAAAAAAAAGTACTATTTTGGCGAATTATGTTGATATGTTGATAATGGGAAAGGGTATGCATCTGTGGAGGAAAATCTCTGTAACTTCCTTTCAACTTTTTAAAGATTTTATTTATTTATTTGACAGAGAGAGAAAGATCATAAGTAGGCAGAGGAGCAGGCAGAGAGAGAGGAGGAAGCAGGTTCCCTGCTGAACAGAAAACCTGATTTGGGGCTCGATCATAGGACTCCAAGATCATGACCTGAGCTGAAGGCAGACGTTTAACTGACTGAGTCACCCAGATGCCCCTTCCTTTCAACTTTGTTGTTAACCTAAAACTGTTCTAAAAAAAAAAAAAAGTCTTTGAAAAAATAAATGTTGAGAAAACAATAGAAATATATCTTTAAAGTACAGAGAGAAAAAATATATCAACATAGAATTCTACACCCAGCATAAATTCCTTGCAAAGATGAAGATAAAATAAAGATATCGATAGACATACAAAGTTGATAAATTTATTACCAGCAGACCAGCACTAAAAGAAAAGTGTAAAAAAGAATCTTCAAGCAAAAGGAATATAATACCAGATGGAAATACAGTTGACCCTTGATTAATGTGGATATGAGGAGCACTGACCCCACACAGTCAAAAATTTGCGTGTAACTTTGAATTCCCCAAAACTGAACTACTAATAACCTACTGTGACAGGAGCCCTCTATGCATTTCAAAACCATGTTGGTCAAGGATCAACCATACACATCTATCCTGTATGATAAAAATCACTATAAATTTTCAATGCAAATAAGTATAAAATAGTATTTTTCTCATGTTTTGTATCTCTTCAAAAAGAAAACTGACCAATGAAAGCAAAAATTCAACAACTTTGCTAAAATGGATAAATGTTTTGATATTTAAAAACTACCAAAGTTCACTGAAAAATGAAAGTAACAATACATAACCTTTTTAGTCTTAAATGGCAATAAAGATAAAAGAAACTTAACTTAATTATAGTTCAAATTCTGCCCATAAAGAAAATTTTAGGAACAAATGGACTTACCAATGAATTCAACCAAACATTTAATAAAGAAATAATACTAATTCTATTCAAAACTGCTCTAGAAAATAGAAGTGTGAGGACCCACTTCCAACTGACATAAGGCCAGTATAACCCTGATGCCAAAACCAAATAAATATATTACATGAAAGGAGCAATATGTCTTATGAACATAGAAACAAAGTCCTTAAAAAATTATTAGCAAATAAAGTTTAGCAATATACAAAAGATTATCTGTCACCAGTAAGTGGAGTTTATACCTAGAATTTAAGATTGGCTCAACTTTCACAAAGCAATCTAACTCATTCACCATATCAATGAACTAAAAAAGAAAAACTCGTAAGAATCTCAATAAATATAACTAAACAAAATTTTGACAAAAGTCAGCACTCACTCATGATTTAAAAAAAAAAAGAAACCCTGTGCAAATTAGGAATAAAAGGAAATTTCCTCAAATGGTAAGTGACATTACAACAACAAAAATACCTGCAGCTAAAACAAAACAAAAAAACTTCAGGTAACATCATATTTAATGGTGTTAATAAATGTAAATAGATTGACTGAATGATTTTCCTTCTCCTAAAGCAGAGAACAAGATAAGAATGTCTATTGTCATATTTCTACTCAACATTATAACAAATGGCCTCTCTAGTGTAATAAGGTGAGTAAAAGAAATAAAATGCATATATATCAGAAAGGAAAATCTTTATGCAGAGATGACTGGATGATTTATTTTAAAGATCCTTAAGTTTCTAGCAAAAATCTGCTAGAACTAATAAGTGACATTAAAGAATGTCACAGGTTACAAAGTTGATATACAAAAGTCATTTTATTGCTATTTACCAGTAATATTCAACCCAAAATAAAATTTTAGAATGTCTTTTACAAAATTATGAAATATTTACTTAGAAGTTTAACAAAAAATGTGTAAAACCTGTATACTGCCAAAATCAAAGATCTACATAAGTGAAGAGATATATCAGATTCAATATTGTTAAGAAACTAATTCTTCCCAAATTGATCTATATATTCAATGTAATTCTAATCAAAATTCTAGAAGGATTTTGGTAGAAATTGCAAGCTGAACCTAAAATGTATACAAATATGTAAAAGACCTAGAATACCCAAAACAATTTTGGAAAGGAAGAATATAATTAGAGGCTTTACTACCTAATACTTAGTAGACAGTTACACTGTCATAAGACAATGTGATGTTAGCACAATGATTATTTTTTAATAGAACAGAACATAAAGTCTAGAACTAGATACATGCTTATAAGATTTATTGCTATTCAACAAAGGAACAAAGGCAATTCAATAGGGGAATAATAAAACAATAAAATAAAATAAATAATAAAGCAATAAAATAATAAAACAAATAGGGAAATAATCTTTTCAATAAATTGTACAGAGATAATCATATTTTCACATATAAAAAGAAAGAGAGACAGAGAAAAAGAGGGAGGTAGAGTGAAAGGAAGAGAAAAGAACAGAATATTGACTCATACTTACCGCACGTTATACTCAAAAATTAATTCAAAACATGGCACAGACTATAAAACTACAAAAATTGTAATAGAAAACATAAAAGAAAATCATAGTAGATCTCAGACAAAATATATTTTAACAGGTTACAGAATACACAAAGTATGAAAGAAAAATTGATAAATTTGAATTCATCAATATTAAAATATTTTGCTCTTCAAAAGGTAAGATTGAGAAAATTAGGGTAAGTCACACACTTCAAGACAATACTTGCAAAATATTTATGTGATAAAGGACAGAGATATAGGTAGAGTTGACCCTTGAACACCATAGGAGTTAAGGGTGCTGACCCCCATGCAGTCAAAAAACCATATACAACTTTTGATTCCTCAAAAACTTTACTAATAGGGGCACCTGGGTGGCTCAGAGGGTTAAGCCTCTGTCTTTGGCTCAGGTCATGATCCCAGGGTCCTAGGATTGAGTCCCACATCTGGCTCTCTGCTCAGGAGGGAGTCTGCTTCCCCCTCTCTCTATACCTGCCTCTCTGCCTACCTGTGATCTCTCTCTTTCTGTGTGTGTCAAATAAATAAATAAAATATTTTAAAAAACCTTTATTAATAGTCTACTATTGACCAAAAGTCTTACCATAACATAAACAATTGCTTAACATACATAATACACAGTATTCTTACAATAAAGTAAGCTAGAAGATAGAAAATATAATTAAGAAAAACACAAGAGAAAATATATTAAGACTACTATACTGAGGTTGTTTAAAAAATCTGCATATAAGGGGACACGCACAGTTCAAACCCATGTTGTTCAAGAGTCAACATGTACAAAGATTACTTACAACTTCATCTAAAAAGATGAAATTTTTTAATGGGCTAAATATTTGGTTACTTTACTAAAAATAATTTGTAGATGTCCAAAAACACATGAAAAAATGCTCAAAATTAATATTCATTAAAAGAATGTAAATTAAAACCAAAGTGAGACACCACTACCTACACACTAAAATGACTAAAATGAAAAAAGTATTACATTAGCAAGCATTGGTGTTAGTGGGAATCCAAAATGAAGCAACCTTTTGGAAAACAATTTGGCAGTTTCTTATAAAGTTAAAAATAAATGTACTATTTGACTGAATAATTCCAGTCCTGATATTTACCCAAGTGAAATAAAAGTTTATCTAAAGAAGTCTTGCACACGACATGAGCTTTATTCACAATAGCCAAAAATTGGAAACAACCCATATGTCTACTCATTGGCAAATGGATAAACAAATTTTGATATATCCATGTAATAAAATACTATTCAGAATCTAAAATGAAGATCAGACTACTGATAAACGCAACAACATTGAATCTCAAAAGCATTATGGTAAATGAAAGGAGCCAGACACCAAAGACTTCATACTATATGATTTCATCTTTAAAAATTCTAGAACAAACAAAACTGTATAGATAGTATATGAGTAGTTGTCAGGGCCAAAGTTTGTGAGGAGTGCTTGTTGAAATATTCTAGATTATGGTTGTGGTGGTGGTTATGGTACTGCAAATGTTTGTCAAAACTCATATAATTATAAAGTTTAAGGAGATAAATTTAATGTGTAAATTATGCCTCAATGAACATGACTGCCCCCACCGAAACAAAACAAAACAAGCACTGAGTGATTCTTACAGGTTATTATGAATAGATTTTTTCTCCTCACTTTGCTGTGGTTTTCAAACTTTCTTATTTAAGCTACAATTACCTAGACAATATAATACATATAAATTGCAATAAAATACAATACATATGAAAATTCTGTAATTATTAAAATTTTAATTGTCTAGGTAATTGTAGCTTAAATAAGTAAGAAGAACATAAAGATACTAAGGGTAGCCATAATGATCCACATTATATGTATATAAAGAATTGAGAATGAGACTTCCATTCCCAGAAATAGGGACCCCTGGGTAGTGCAGTTGGTTAAACATCTGACTCTTGAGTTAAGCTCAGGACATGATCTCAAGGTCCTGGGATCAAGCCCTGCAGAGGGCTTAGCATTCAGTACGGAGTCTGTTTGTCCTTCTCCCTCCCCCTGTTTGTGTACTTTCTCTCTCAGTCTCTAGCAAATAAATAAATCAATCTTTAAATATACATATAAAATTAAGAGAAGACATAATACCCATCCTTCTCAGATTATTCCAAAAAATGAAAGAAGAGGAAAAATTTTCAGATTCATTCTATGAGGCCAATATCACCCTACATAAAAACCAGCTAGAGACACCACAACAAAAGAGAACTATAGGCAAATATCTCTCATGAATATAGATGCAAAAATTTTCAACAAAATATGAGCAAACTGAATTCAATAATACATCTAAAAAATAAAAAAACCATACACCATGACCAAACAGCATTTATTCCCATGATGCAATGGTGGTTTAATATTTACAAAACAATTAACAAGATACATCACATCAATGAGCATAAAAACCATATGATCATTTCAATATATGCAGAAAAATATTTGACAAAGTATAATATCCATTCATTATATAAAAATTTTCTGCAAAGTAGGTCTAGAGGGAACATATTTCAACATAATAAAGTCATTATATAAAAAACTCACAACCAACTTCATACTTAATGATGAGAAACTGACAACTTTTCCCATAAGGTCAAGAACAAGACAAGGATGTCCACTCTTATCACTTTTGTTTGACATGGTACTGTAAGACTTAGCCACAGCAATCAAGAAAAACAAAAAGATATAAAAGGCTTCCAAATCAGTAAGGAAGTAGTAAAACTTTCACTATCTGCAGATAACATCATACTGTGTATAGAAAACCTGAAAGACTCCACAAAAAAAAAAAAAAAAAAAAAAAAAAAAAAAAAAAAAAAAAAAAAACCAAAAAAAAAAAAAAAAAAAAAAAAAGGACTGGTAAATTAACAATAAAATCCCTAGACAACAAAATCGATGTACAGAAATATATCACATCCTTATACTCTTAATAATGAAGTAGCTGAAAGTGAAATTAAGAAAACAATCTCATTCACAATTGCACCAAAAGCAATAAAATATCTAGGAATACACCTAATCAAAGAAGTACTCTGAAAACTATAAAACATTGATGAAACAAATTCAAAACAACATAAAAAAATGGTGCAAAAGACAGGAATAATATTGCAATGTGCAAAAGACAGGAATGTGGGGCCCCTCCATCTTCCCCCAGGAGGATCAGTGTAGGTACACACTACAGGGTTCTGCAGTTGGGCACACACTTATTCCTGAGGGTTTCCTGAAGGAAGGTGACCAGGAACTTTTTGGCTCTGATGTTGGAGATTGGGCCTGCGCATTTTTATTTTGATCCTCTAAAGAGGCACAAATCCTTCAGGAAACAAAAGCCACACAGAGGACAAGCTTACACTGAGCTCTCCCCTCTGGCAAAGGTCTGTTCAACTGTGCCCAGCAAAGACACCTGAGAAGCAGCACTCCAGACCCTTCCCCCAGAAAACTAAATGGAAGACCCAATACACAGCAAGCTTATGGATCTGACAAAACTGTAAAAATCCAGTGCTAGGGGAAAATATTATACAGAATTTGAGGGTTTTTTCCTCATGATTCATTTACCTTTGTTTAAATTTTTCCATTTCTTTTTTTTCCTTTTTCCCTTTTCAACTAGTTTCTTATTTTATCAACTCTGTTTTTTAAGTCTTGTTTTAACTTTCATTTTTTTTACATTTACATTTTATAGGTATATTTTTCATTAACAGTTTCATTTCACTCTATTAGATTTTATTTTTGTACATATATAAATTTTGTTTTCTTTACAATTTTGGTATTCAGTGTCTTCTAACACATAGGCCAAAATACACTCAAGACCAGCTAGATCATCCTGTGTTGTCCACCCTGTGAGATTATATTCTCTCTCCACCCCTTATTTTTTTTCTTTTTCTTTCCCTTTTCCTTTTCTTCTTTGATTTCTAATCTCTTTGGATTTGCCTCGTATGTATTTTCTTTGGGTCATGATTGATATTGTTGATTCTGCTTACTCATTCATCCATTCTTCTCTGGGCAAAATGGCTAGAAAGGGGAATTCACAACAAAAGAAAGAATCAGAGGTAATACTCTCTGCCACAGAGCTAATTGATATAGATATAAATAAAATGTCTGAACTGGAATTCAGAAAAACAATTATAAAGTTACTAGTTGGACTTTAAAAAAAAGCATAAAAGACACCAGAAAATTTCAGTGCAGAAATGAGATCTAATTAGGTTGAAATTAAAAATTTTCTAATTGAGATGTAGTCTAAATTGGATTCTTTTTTTTTTTTTTATTTGACAGAGAGAAACGCAGCCAGAGCGGGGACACAAGCAGGGGGAGTGAGAGAGGGAGAAGCAGGCTTCCCACCGAGCAGGGAGCCCGATGTGGGACTCGATCCCGGGTCTCCGGGATCATGACCTGAGCCGAAGGCAGTCACTTAACCAACTGAGCCACCCAGATGCCCCTAAATTGGATTCTTTAACAACAGGGTAAATGAGGCAGAAGAGAGAGTAAGTGACATAGTAGACAAGTTTGTGGAAAGGAAGGAAGCTTAGGAAAACAGAGAAAAACAACTAACAGAGCATGAGAAGAGGCTTCGAGAAATCAGTGATGCCATAAGATGAACCAACATCAGGATTGTTGGGGTGCCTAATGGTTTGGAGAGAAAGAGCAAGAAGATATAGAAGATGTATTTGAGCAAATCACAGCTGAGGACTTCCCTAATCTGGGGAAGGAAATAGACATTCATGTCCAAGAGGTAGAGAGGACCTGTCCCAAAATCAATAAGAATAAATCAACACCCTGACATATAATAGTGAAACTTGCAAATTTCAGAGCTGAAGAGAAAATCCTGGAAACAGCTCAAGACAGGAGGTTCCTAACCTAGAAAGTAGGAATAACAGACTGACATCAAGTCAGAAAGGGCTGGCATGATAAATTCAGTGTAATAAATGAGAAAAACATGCAGCCAAGCATACTTTGTCTAGCGAGGCTGCCATTCAGAATGGAAGGAGAGATAAAGATCTTCCAAGACAAAGAAAAACTGAAAGAATATGTGACCACCAAGCCAGCCCTAGAAGAAATATTAAGGGGGATCCTGTAAGTAAAGAGAGAGCCCGAGTAACATGAACCAGAAAGAAACAAAGACAATCTTCAGAAATAGGGACTTTACAGGTAATACTATGACACCTAATACATAGCTTTCAATAGTTACTCTGAATGTAAATGGGCTAAAAGCTCCACTCAAAAGACACAGGATATCAGGTTGGATAGAAATGCAAGATCCATCCATATGCTGTCTACAAGAGACTCATTTTAAACTGAAAGACACTTCCAGACTGAAAGTAAGGGGATGAAGAACCATTTATCATATTAATTAACCTCAAAAAGAAAGCTGGGGTAGTAGGCCTCATAGCAGACAAATTAGATTTTAAACCAAAGACTGCAGTAAGAGATGAAAAGGGACAGTATACCATACTTAAAAAGTCTATTCAACAAGATCTCACAATTGTGGTATTTATGCTTGGGAGCAGCCAATTATATCAACCAATCAATAACCAAATTAAAGAAACACATAGATAATAAAACAATAATAATAGGGGACTTCAAAACCCAAGATATGAACAGACATTTCTCCAAAGAATAAATATCCAGATTGGAAATGGACACAGGAAAAGATGCTCAAAATCACCTATCACCAGGGAAATGAAATAAAAACTACAATGAGATTATCACTTCACAGCTGTCAGAATGGTTAAAATAAAAAACACAAGAAATAACAAGTGTTGGGCACCTGGGTGGCTCAGTGGGTTAAAGCCTCTGCCTTCAGCTCAGGTCATGATCCCAGGGTCCTGGGATCGAGGCCCGCATCGGGCTCTCTGCTCGGCAGGGAGCCTGCTTCCTCCTCTCTCTCTGCCTGCCTCTCTGCCTACTTGTGATCTCTCTCTGTCAAATAAATAAATAAATAAATCTTAAAAAAAAAAAAAAAGAAATAACAAGTGTTGGTGAGGATGTAGAGAAAAAGGAACCCTTTTGCACTGTTGTGGGGATGCAAACTGGTGTAACTATTGTGGAAACCACTATGGAGTTTCCTTAAAAAGTTAAAAATGAAACTACCTTATGATTCAGTAATCACACTACTGTGTATTCACCTCCAAAATACAAAAACACTAATTCAAAAGGATACATGCACCCCTATGATTATAACAGCATTATTTACAATAACCAAACTATGGAAGCAACCACAGTGTCCACTGACAGATGAATGGGGAAAGTACAAGTAATATAATATATATGTGTATATATATGGAATATTACTTAGCCATAAAAAGAATGAAATCTTGCCATTTGGAACAACATAGATGGAGCTAAAAGAACATAATGCTAAGAGAAGTAAATTAGTGAGGGAAAGACAAAAACTATATGATCTCATTCATATATGGAGTTTAAGAAATAAAACAAATAAGCAAATAAAAAAAACAGAGACACACAAACCAAGAAATAGACTCTTAGCTATACAGAATAAACTGCTCGTTACTAGAGGGGAGGTTGATAGGAGGGGTTGATGGAATACAGGATGAGGATTAAACAGTATACTTATTGTGATGAAAGGAATAAAATAAAACAAAAACGAGCATTATGTATATACATACAGATATTAAGAAATTTTAAAACAGCATAACTCATGGATCAAATAAATAATAATATAATACTTAAAATTGAATGGTGATAGAAAATACTACCTCCAAAAGTTGGACATATTTAAAATTACATAGACAGGGTTATAGTCTTACATATACATTTGAAAAGAAGAACTGAAAACAAATATGCTGAACATATCATATAAACATTTTTCTTAAAAAGAGTTTTTCTAGAAGAACATTTCTGAAAAAAGAGAAAGAATAAAGATAAGAAGAGAAAATACTATCATAAAAGATGTTTCAACATTATTAAAATACTAAATATCCCCATGTTGGACTTTCATATCCATGACTTATTTATTTTGCAACTGCAAGTTTTCACCTCTTAATCCCCTTCATTTCCTTTTTTAATGGCTCAAAGTTGGTTTGTTGAAAAGACAAGTATAGTGGTCAAATTTGGCAAGTTATATAAAGAAAATATTTAGAAGGCACTATATAGGAAATGAAAAGGGGATAGTGTGACTTTGCAGAAATGAAAAGGATGTATTTGGAGATGTACTCATGAGAACTTTTAAAGTTTGATGAGTACTTTTAAGTTTGGTGAGTACAGTATTGGTGTACATTTCTTATAAATTGTACATATGTCATATATACCCTTGTATATATGAGTGTGACTTTTGTGTGTGGATATGAAATGTTATTACTTTATACCTACACTTTATACACATGAACAGCATGAAGTATCCAAATAGAGATGGGCATATGCAGTGAGAAAGATCTAGAGAAGAGAAGAGAAAGAAAAGGGTGAAAGGAGGAACCAGGTGAGAGTTAAAAAGAGAGAGGAAATGAGATACAGAGAAGGCACAGAGGAAAAGGAAGAGAGACAGAGACAGAGCAAGCCAAGGACGTAAAGGAGAGTTGATGAAGGTGAAGGTGACCAAGAAGCAGAGTTTTGTCTTTGTTTCTGATCGTGAGGCCGGCATGGCACAAAGAAAAGGAGGATGTAACTGGGCTTCTAGACAAGGGTTCCTTATGTTCTTCATCTCCCATCTCATAAAAAAAATCTGCATTTATTCTTTCTTTTCTCAAAGTGTGATATGGGAACTCCTGAGACTATCTAAGACCTTTTTAGGAAATCTATAAAATAACTTTTTTTCAAAATAATACTATGATGTTATTTGCTTTGTTTTATTTTTATTCTCTCCCAAGTAGACAATGAAGTTTTTCAGAAGCCCCATGATGTGTTATAATATCACTTCTCCTTTGAGTAATGAAACATGGGCTGATTAATTATTATACTTTACATTTTTCTAAGTTCTAATATGTTAAATATAGATCCATATGGTCTATATAAACACAAGTTCAGTTAACTCACCTGAACAGAAGTTTCCCATGTTCCATATGGGCAGCATTGATTTCTTTTCTTTGTTCTTAATTACTTGTCTGACTCCCATACCAGTATATGTGACCTAAGATGCTGTTATAGCTCTTTAGACTCAGCCCCATTCCATCCTCTCCCACACTCACACTCCTCCACACAAAATGCCTAGATCCTGCTCCACACACAGTTGGTGTCTAATAAATGTCATTGGCTTGAAAAATTCACATTCTATTAGCAAGTAAGATGAACTGAGTGAAGAGGTTGACTGAGTCCAGATCCCTGAACTTGAGCTTTCCTCCAGCTTCATCACTGTGAGCGTCTTAAACTTGATGTAATCACTTCATTTTGCCACACTTCAGTTTCCTTACTTCCAAATAACATCCTCCACTTACCTGAGTTCAGGCATCTCTGCTGGAGGGCTGCCTCTCCTGCAAGCACAGACCCATCCAAAGCCCCACCTCATGTTTGATCCCCACCCTTACTGCCTTTGCCAGTGAGACTGACAGTCATATTGTTTTCTTCCCACTCTCCCTCATCATTTGCCAAGTCACATCACTTTCCAATTTACAAATTGCTAAAACCCTATGGCCATTCAAAAAGCTTAACCTTAGCTTAGATTAGTTGAGAATAACCACCCTTTTCCTAATATCCAATTTATTGACCTAAACTACACTTTCCCTGCTCTTCCTCATTTCTGCCAGGCATTCCAAATAAAAACAGAAGGAAGGGAGGGTGAGAAGGAGAGCAAGAAGGAAAGAGAAAGAGGGAGGGAAGAAGGAGAGAAGAGAAGGAGAGGAAAAAGGAAGGTAGATTAAGAGAGGTGAAAGGAAAGGAAAGGAGAGAAATGTCCAGAAAAAGTGACCTGTGTAGTAACTCCATGAGAGAAGCCACATACGTGTCCACATACAGATGTGTGCTCTGAAGGATCTTGGGTAGACTTTCTCACAGTTAACAACCAATCAAGGAGCAGGAGTCTCCAATCTGTGGGTGCCTGAGATCTTATCTGTATTTATACACTCCACCTACAGCTTTGTTACTTAATTCTCCTCATTAGGAATTACTGGCAAATAAGAAAAGACAGTTTTACAAGGGAGCAATTAGACTGGTAACAAGAGTAAACATCAGCACAACCAGTAAGTCCCTAATGAACATAGAAAGCTTCATTAAATCATCCATTCTGCAGGGTGTAAAGTGTCAATGGAGAAGTAATCTACCTGAGAGATCACACTACTCCTCCCCCTTGTCTGTTGTTTGTTCTGGTCCCTGGGTAAGGTATGTGGTTTGTTTCCTTGGATGTAACTATGTTGGATAGAGTTTGAGTTTTCTACCTTTCTGAAAAACGAGGTACAGTGATGTGACCCATAGTGAATAGGGTGTGGTTTAAAATTCTGAGGAAAACCCTGGCTGCCGAATACAAAATCAGCTACCTTTGAATTGCCATGACATTTACACAACTGTATATGTCATGAAAAGATCCAGGAGAATTGCAGATTAATGCAGTCATTGAGTTTAGTTTGTTTGTTTGTTTGTTTGTTTTAATTTTGTTTTTATTATTTTTTATTTTTTAAATTATGTTATGTTAGTCACCATAAAATACATCATTAGTTTTTGAGGTAGTGTTCCAATATTCATTGTTTATATACAACACAAGACATTAATTATTTGTATGGCAAATTGTCCCAATTGATATATTAGATTGATTCCTAAGTGATACAGACAAACTAACCATAGAAATCATAAGAGACTCTTAATTCTAGGAAACAAACTGAGGGTTGCTGGAAGGCGGGTGCGAGGATGAAGTAACTGGATGATAGGCATTAAGGAGGGCACTTGATATAATGAGCCCTGGATGTTATATGCAAGTGATGAATCACTGGATTCTACTCCTGAAACTAATAATATGGTATATGTTAACTAAATTGAATTTAAATTAAGAAAAAGAAATCATTGCATTAGATCCTATACTATGTGAGTTCTTTAGTCCTCCTCGTATCAAGGTATCAGATGCCAAATCAAGGAGGATCCAGCAAAAAGGTCCTCACAAAGAAGGAAAAATGGGCTTTTTGTATAAAATAATTTAATGGGTATTTATAAAGGGCCCCACCCTATTCTATTCTATGTCTTAAGATAGGATAAATGAAGCATGGGCCATACCCCCTGCTACCAAAAAGTACTCACACAAATTGCTATAAAACAATAAAGTAGCATATAAATAAATGCTACATGTGCAGTCAAGACAACTCCTATAACTGGGAAAGGGGATATCCGTGAGCTAGAGTTTGAGGGAAAGATGATTTCAATACCAAATGCTTGATCAGAATCCAAATAGGTGAGAACAGGAGTGGTGGGCCTCAGACACCAGAAAGCCCTGAGTGACAGAATTTGTGCAGAACATCTATAAGCCGCCATCCAAATTAGTTGTGGATAGGGGGGTGAGGGGCCAGGGAAGACATCACAAACAAGATTGTCACCTATATCTTAAGAAATGTGAAGGATGTTTAAGAGAATGTGCATTGCTCAAGAAATGATAAGGTCAGTATAGCCAAACTTCATGGCTTAGGAAGAAAACACTGGAGAAGCGGGAGATGAGCCCTTCAGTACCATGCTCAGCCATCCAATTATGTCCACGCTTCTGCAAAGATATAGTTTACTTCAAGAAAATCTGACAGGTTGCAACAAGAGAAAGTCAGTTTAGACCTTACCTATTCAGAAAGGCCTCCTCCTTTTTGAGCTCCTATTATGTCTCTATTACCCCATAAGTATCAGTAAAATAAAGAAAAATAAGGTATCTAGGACTTCAATGACACAGTCTGTAGAGTTGGTGGATGGGAAACTAGCCACAGGCAAAGAAGGAATCAGGTGCACAAATATGTTTATCCTGGAAAGCCTGGGAGATCCAAGGCAGAACCAATGCCGGAGGAAATAGAGGGATTGAACACAGACCAATGGAATAAAATAGGATCCTGGTTTCTGCATTGGATTAGAATAGGGTTTTCAGGGCAAAAGCCCAGCTCTTCAACAAGAACAAGAGCTAGAGTGCAGTGCCCAAGCAGGTGCAGCAGCCAGGATGAGCTCTGTTAAACCGATTGGTGAATAAATGGCCAAAAGGTAGCCCTAAGAGTCTGCAGCGAGGCTGAACCTGCCACATCCATGTGGACATGAGAGGCTGCACGACAGACAACACCTTGGTATGCAGCTGTTTGCGACACCAGTAGAAAATAGGCTGTGGGTCTGGGGAGTAGAAAGGGAGCACGCTGCAGGAAGCAAAACTGGCACAAAATGTAAGGTTTTAAAAAAAAAAAGACAGACTCATTTTGCAAAATCTATCACATTACCTTTATGGGTACATATATTTATTTTTTTTCTTTTTGGAGGCTTTGTCCTGCTGTGGAATGTACATGTTGTGAAATTTCAGCACATTATGAGAACATAAACTTTTTCTCTTACCAGTGGGATTTTTCAGCACAAAATCTTTTACTTGAAGCTAGCAAAATTTTCAGCATAGGCAGGAGCAGTGTAATGAACCTCTGTTCATGAATAAAGGCGTTTTTCACCTGCTGAGGCCATTAGTCATTATCCAGGGTCTCACTGTGACATGCCTGGTGGAGAAACCAGTCCACTGAAAATAAGATAAATTGATGATTCCAAGTTTGCAGGATGAGTGAGCCTCCCATCAAGTCTCTTCTTTTTTACACTTTTAGGTTAAATGAACAGGTGTTATCATTACTATCTATATATTTACATGTACACCTTTACAAATTCTAGTCACTCTTCCAAGGAACAAGCCAGTATCAAATATAAAAGAATTAGCATTCTTTCAGCACTTTGTCGGCTGTCTGGGTTTGACAGTGCCATTCTTGTCTCTTCCTGTGTGGACGTCTTACTGGAGGAGCATAGACATAAACAGAAATAACTCCCAGTCATTATCTGTTTATAAGAGTCCACAACTCCAGTTGCAGGAATCTCTGGTAAACCTGAATTGGAAAACACAGCTTAGGTCAGGTAATTCCTTGAATTTTATCTCCGAATCAGATTACTTGGTCAGGTCTGCAGAGACAGGACAAAGACCTATCCAAGAAGTCTGACATAGTCAACTATGGGGTGTGGAACCTAGGCCCGTCTCACATGCTCAGATGTCAAGTAGATCAAGAGAAAGATAGGCCAACTACTCCCAAGGAAAAGGAAGTGGGAAAAAAGGCAAGAAAGCCTGATGTCACCTTTAACACAAACACTGAGCCCATCAGGGAGAATGACCCTATAAATATCAAGTGCTGACTAGGCAGATGACCATTGACTGAGGAGGAATGAGTACAGAGTTTGCAAGAAAACAAATATTTCCAGTGTTCCCTTTTACATCTTTGGTGTAGACTGCGGTACGAATGTGAGAAAGGGAAGTGAAATCTCCCATGGCATTTTCCATGTGTTGCCTGATTGAATCCTCATACTTAATACACAGCATATATAATATGGATATCTCTACTTATTCAAATAAGGAAACAAAAGTTCAGAGGTTAAGTTACTTTCACAAGGTTAAAATGTAAAGAAGAGTGTGTAAATTTAAACCTAGATCGAATCCAGGATTCAGTTCATGTTACCTCATGAATGTTGTTCTATTGTTAGATCCATAAATTTTAAGGATTGTTATGTCTTCTTAGAGAACTGATCTCTTTATCATTATGTATGCCCCTCTTCATCTCTGATAATCTTCCTTGCTCTTAGGTCTGTTCTGAAGTCTGAATTAATATAATTACTCCAGATTTCTTTTGGTTAGTGTTAACATGGCATATCTTTCTCTATCCCTTAACTTGTAGTCTATATGTATCTTTATATCTAAAGTGCATTTCTTACAGAAACCTGTAATTTGGGTCTTGTTTTTTGACCCACTCTGCAATCTCTATATTTTGATTGGTATTTGTAGATGATTGACATTTAAAGTGATTACTGATATAGTTTGATTGTATCTATAACATTTATTGATCTGTTTTTATTCCTTGCCCTTGTTCTTTGTTTCCATCTTTATTTTCCACACTTTTTCTCCTTTTTGTGATTTTAATTGATCACTTTTTAATTCTATTTTCTCTCCTTTTTTAGCATATCAGTTATTTGTGTGTGTGTGTGTATATATGTATATATATATATTTTTTTCCTTTTTTACTGGTTACTTTATAGTTTGCAATACATGGTTACAAATAATCCAAGACCACTCTGAAAGAACAGTGCACCACTTCATGGGTATTATTATTTCCCCCTCCTCCACCTTTTATTATTGTTGTCATTTATTTCTTTGATACATAGCTACAATTATCAAATACATTGTAACTATTATTATTTTGAACAAACTACAATCAGAACAATTGAGAGTAAGTAAAATAGTAAAAGGTTTTATTTTACCTTCACTTATTCCATCTTTCATGGTCTTCTTTTCATTTTATGGATCCAAATTTCTAACTTATATCATTTTTCTCTAATAATAATGTCTTTTAACATTTCTTGTTAGTCATATCTACTGGCAACCAATTCCTTCAATTTTTGTTTGAAAAGTCTTTTTTTCTCCTTCACTTTGGAAGAATAATTTCACAGTACAGAATTCCAGGTTGATAGGTTGCTATGTTTGGTTTTGTTTTGTTTTTCCTCAACATTAAATATTTCACTCCAGTCTCTTTACTCAGATGTAATTCTCATCTTTGCTTCAATATGGGTAAGCTGTTTTCTACCTTTGATTCATAACTTTTCAGGTTTTTAGAATCTTTTCTTCCCTGCAATTTGGACATGATATGCCTACGTACAATTTGGGATTTAGGAGGAGTTGTTTTGTTTTTATTTTGGCATTTAACCTATTGGTGTACTCTGAGCTTCCTAAATCTGTGGGTTAGTGTCTCACATTAATTTGAAGGTATTCTCAGTCATTATTGCTTTAAATATTTCTTCTGTCCCTTTTCCTCTTTTTCTGATATTCCCATTATGTGTATGTTACACCTTTTGTAGTTGTTCCACAGATTTTGGATGTTCTGTTGCATTATTTTACATCTTTATTCTCTTTGATATTTAGTTTTGGAAGTTCTATTGACATATCCTGAAGATCTGATATTTTTTTCCTCAGCCATGTCTAGTTTGTTAATGAGCCCATCAGAGGCATTCTTCATTTCTGTTATAATGTTTTTTATCTCCAGCATTTCTCTTTAATTCTTTCTTAGAATCCCTTCCTTCAGTTTGGCTAGACTCTGGAAAAACCACAATAATTTAGGCTAAACTAAAATAGTTTCTTGTTAAAAAAAAAAAAAAGAATGATATGACATATTTCAAAATGGTTACTCTTCTCCCAGCTGGAAGCATGAGGAGATTATTTTCAGATAGTCATTGTAAGAAGCTGTTAGAACTCCTGGAGGCAAATCTCAACAACTCACTTAGCACGGTAGCCTCTAGGTCTATTTTTAAGCCTATTAAAAAACATTGTAACTATTTCTAAACAATGTTTTTGAATATACTTAAAAATAATGCAATTCTATTATTATTTATTTTATTATATTATATTATATTTTATAGAGAGAGAGATATAAAGGGAGAGGAGCACAGGGAGAAGGAGAGAGAGAATGTTATTGGAGTCGGATGTGGGGCTCGCTGACAACCCAGGGATCATGACTGAGCCAAAATCAAGAGTTGGATGCTTAACTAATGGAGCCACCTAGGCACTTCAGTGCATTTCTATCATTAAGTACTAGTGAAGTGGTAAATACTGGTTAAAATCTAGAAAGCTTATACATTCCCTATCAAGTTTATCAAGTGAAAACAGGTAGATGACCATTCAAAATGATTCTGGGAATATCCCATTATTTAGATAGATGATAGGTTAGATAGATGATAGACAGATAGATGATAGATAGATCAATAGATGATAGATAGAAGATAGATAGATAGACAACCACATATAGATAGGTACTACATCTTCCTTATCCATTCATCTATTAGTGGGTACTTAGGTCACTGTGACAAAATGGATGGACCAAAAGTGTATTGTGCTAATTGAAATAAGTCAGACTGAGAAAGAAAAATACTATACAATGTTACTCATATGTGAAATCTAAAAAAATAAAATAAGTGAGTAAACAAACAAAAAACAGAATCAAACTCATAAGTATAGGCAACTGATGATTGTCAGAGGGGAGGAGGTGGAGGATGGGCAAAATGGATGAGTGGGAGGGAAGCCATCAGAAGTGGCTTCTGATTTTGGAATGAAAAAGTCATAGAATAAATGGCACAGCAAAGAGAATATAGTCAATGATATTGTAATAGCACTGTATAGTGACAGACTTGTGGTAAGCATAACATATCGAGAAGATGAATCATTATGTAGTATACCTGAAACTAATGTAACATTGTATGTCAACTATACTCAAATAAAAATTTTTTAAAAAATAATTCTCGAAAACATAATTTTAAAGGGCTTAGTTATCATCAGAAATAACTCCCATAAACATCTCAGTCACATATCTCCTGGATTACATCATATCGTAAAACTAACCATCCTCAACTATCATTTACCAATTTAATACATTAGATCCACAGCAAGACTCACGCACTTGCAGAGACCCATTCATTGAGAAACAAGTGCCAGACCATCTGTTTTTCCCCATGGACACCAAGACACGTTCACCTTATCCTTAGGGTTAACACATCAATGAGAATTACAGGCACTTGTTCTCCTCTGTCTTCTTGGATCTGAATATTGTCCCGTTTTAAATGTTCCCAAGGTAAAACGTCAGACGGTAAGATTTCTGTGTTCTGAGGATGGTATTATTTTTTTTAATATTTTTCAGCTACTGTTAGTTTTAGATACCAAACTCTTTCTAATATCAAAAATTCCTGGGATGCCTGGGTGGCTCAGTCTGTTAAACATCTGCCTTAGGCTCAGGTCATGATCCTGGGGTCCTGGGATTGAGTCCTGCATTGGGCTCCTTGCTTGGCAGGGAGCCTGCTTCTCCACTTCTCCCTCTGCCAGCAGCTCCCCCCTGCTTGTGCTCATATGTTCTCTCTCCCTCTGACATATAAATAAATAAATTCTTTTAAAAAAAATTCCTAGGTCCTATTTTCTTTCAAAAAGTAGTGGATTATGTAAATGCTCCATGGAGAAGTGTCACCAAATAGATTTCAATGCTATATCTTATAAAATCCTGTCTCTTCTAGATCAAAGTTTCTTAACTAATGTTCACTCTCCCTCCTTTAAGGAGCCTTTTTAGACATTTTTCTCTTAATCACAAATCCAATCACCCCATAAAATTTTAATACCACAGATATACTCTACGTGTATCCTTGGAGGACCACACAACACTGAACATCTAAGTTTTTTGCTCTACTCCCAAGAACTAATATTTGCCCCTTGGGAGGGGTAGTATATAGCCCTTTTTAAGAGTCATGTTCTAGATGCTAAACATACCAAACATACCAGTTTGGGTGAAATCTTTTTATGAAAGGGCCTGTATCCATATTCTTTCACATGTAATAATGACACTTAAAGGCCAGAGTGTTTATGTCAGATTTCCTGCAGGAGGTCAAACCCAGGGACACTTGTACCTTGGGAAGGACAATGGGAGTGGAAGAGAGACTCTTGGTTATGCCTTTATCACCAACTTTGCAGTCAACTGTCTAGAAGGTAAGTTCTCCTCTGAATTCCCTACGGACTAGAGAATAACCATGAAGGGGAAACTCAGAGTGTCTCTCCTGCTCACTACTATGAATTTACCTTATTTCTGAGAATGCCATAAGACTAGATTCTCTGCGAGTCTGTGGCTCCAAGTTTGTGGCTCTATCCAAAGCTGGACACTAAGCTCATAGAAGATGTTGACATAAGGCTGGACACTAATCCTCTCCTTAACTCAGACCAAAATTTAATAAAGTTAAGAGGGCAATGCAGATTCAAGGAACGGAATAGACACATGATAAATATTTCATCTCAGGTAAACAGGGGTGATTGTTGGCCCAGTATGTTGATTAAAGCTATTTCCTCAGGGAAACACTTGTTTCTGCCTTTCCCACCCAACCCCAACCCTCCCATATTTTCTATATATTTCATCTACTTTAGTTTGCCTAAAAATCTTTCAAGCAAGTGAACTTTAAGGTTTCTACTAACAAAGCTAACTTTTTACAACTTCAGTGCTTATGACTCCAGTTGAAAGTCAACCATTCCTGGTCCTGAGACCACTGTAGTTGCTCCCATGCCCAGGGCGGTGGAACAACTATAACCAGTAACATAAAGAATGATTTTCCCAACAACCAAAATCCTAGCTCCTTCCCAGAGGACCTCAGAATTCTAACACCAACAAAGTTATACTGTAAAAAAAAAAAAAAATACTCATCCCATAGCTATGATAAATGTAATAAAGTTGTATAAGGAAGACCAGCATTCATATTAACAGTATTCCCAACAAAGAAGAGATTACATTTTATCTGCATCTATCAATGGTGTGAAAAGAATTATATCTTGTAATTATAATTCACTTATAATTCATATTTTGCTTCATGACGAGATTTCTAAAATTTAACTCTAGCTTTATTGTAATTATCTATTAAAAGTATATCCAAAAGGTGTTCTACCCTTCCTGCACATAAATACTTATCCATTATGTACCTTCTCTCTATCCCACCATGCTCTTTTCAAGATCCTAAAAAAATGAACCTACCCTCATGTCTATCATCCAGCCTTGTCCTTTAACTATGAATTCACCCCCTTCCTCTCATACAGAAGCATGGTTCAACCATCTTAATCATATATTCCTTGTACAAATAAATTCAGCATTCAGGAGAATCTGATTCCTTAGACTTTATGTGTTTCATTCATCAAAGGTTAATAGAAATGTTTTTGCTTCTTGGAAGAAGAACTGAGTGGAATTCCCATCATGGTATAACTTCACTATTAGATATTAATGCTCTACAGACCCAGTGTGAATTAACTGATTTTATGATTTAGCAATTATAATGTGAACACTCAAATCTATATCCCAAGAGTTATTATACTTAGTTTAATATAGTTAGATAATGTAGTTGAGTTTTAATTGCAGTGAATTTGAAATAAGATAGTATATTTTTTAGACATAAAATTTCACTTATGTGTAAATTGCCTTTGTAATGGGTCCTGTCTTCATTCAGAATATCCCTCCTTTGTCCTCCAGCCTTCACTGACCCTCTCTTGTGGAGAATCCCAATTAGACTAGGAAATCTACTAAAATGAGCAAAAGGGTCAGGGGAAATGAGGGAAGGGTGAGACAAAAAGGGAATGGGAATAAAAGAGAGAGGGAGAGCTAGGACAGCACTTCCCATACTTCACCCAGAGGGGATCTTTTGCCAGGCATTGAATTTCACTCCAAGTAGCTTTAGCAAATATGGGTCCTTTTCACATAGTACCTCAAGGGATTTCATTTGGAACTTTGAAATTCTTTGCTAGTGCAGAATTTCACAGCTTTGCTACAAACAGGAATCTGATATTTATGATTAGTACTTTTACAGAAGCTCCTGGCCACAGACTGTCAGTGATCACAAGCAAAGAAAAAATAGTCAGCAGAACTGCAAGATCCCTACGTTGCCCTTAAACCATATTTACTGTCTGGACCACACGTGTGGTCCTGTCTGGTAAACTTATATTTTCATATGTGTATTCCTTCTCTTCCCTAAATTAGAAGTCTCTTGAAGACAAGGACTGTGGTTTTTTCACTTACATATTCCATACAAGGCCCAGCAAATATTATACTAAATGCTTGATAACTACTTTATCAGTTAATAATTACTAGTATATATTAAAATAACACACCAGAGTTCAGCATACTGAACTCATTTCAAGCAAGTTACCTAATAGACAATCCTTTTGACATGCTGTTATTAGCAATACCATAAAAGACAGATTTAATTAAATATTAACTAATCTCCTTCTACCCCCAAAATAAAAGTAAAATAGTTCGGGCATAAATAAGGAGATGGAAAGAAGTTAATAATAATAATAATAATAATAATAATAATAATTTAAGATTGTTTCTCCTTAACTCCACTACCCTCCCATAGACTACCTGCTCCACCTCTGCACCATGAAGATAAAATTTCCTCTGTGTAATTAATTATAGAAGACAGTGATATCTGACTAAGAATAAGTTGAGGAATAGGAATACAAATCTCCCAGCCCATCTCCTTTGCTCAGTTACAATTCATAGGGAGTCTCCTCAACAGACTCACCTGTTTTGGGTATTCTCTGTATATAAATGTCAGAAAACAAAACATGAAGATCTGAAAGTATTTGGCCTTCTCCAAATTATTAATGGAGTCCTGAGAAAAATACTCATCCAAATGGACTCTCGTTTTGTTTAAAGATAGTGCATTTGTCTCAAAAGCTACTATCATTTGTTTATTTCTACTTATTTCCAGGCTTGAATACCTGGGAGAGTTACTCATGACTTTTTTGCAAACCTGTCAATGGCTGATTTACGACTTAAAAGGAGGTAGCATACCGACAGTTGTATGAATGTAGATCTAGCCGGAGACTCTCCTGAGGCTTTGGGTAATGTTCACTCAGGGTTCCATGAAGGCTTAGGCCAGTGCTAGAGGCAGATTAAGCAAAGAAATCTCTGAGAACTGAAAAAACTGTCGGTGTAGCTGTATGTTTCTCTGTATCTTTAAAAGCATGGGTCTTAAAAAGGCTTTCTCTACAGCTAAGAGGCTATGGGAAGAGGTGATTCTCTTTTCTTCCTTTAAATATGTCAACTAAAAAATATATATGTATATTGTTTGATAAAGCACATGGGGAAATGTTTTTTCTTCCTTTTGCAAAAGAAGGGTAAAAATAAAACAAAGTAACAGCCCTGGTGCTCTGATCCCAGGCACTGTTGATCACATGAAGTCCTTAGAGCCCAGGGAAGCAGAACTATCCAGCCTGAAGTTTGGCAAGGATTCAGAGGCCTGCAGAGGAGCTTTTGCACCCGTGAGGTCAGGGTCTCAAAAAAATGGCATGCACCCAGGTTACAGAACCTTAGAGATGCAAATTACTGCTGTTCTATTCCAATTGGCTCTCCAGAACTAAAACTAAAGAAGGGGGAGGTTTTGTTAAGATCTACCCAGAGATATAAGAACTAGGAGCAAGAATTCAATGGTTTCCAGTTTCCATTTCGGCAAAGCAAAAGGAGGTACAGCAAAGGAAAGTAAGCTGAGCACCTGGGGCCTGAAGAAAAGTTTCACATTTCTTTCAGTATTTGTGAGCAGCTAGTCCTTTCTCAAATGGACCCAGGGCTTAATATTAGAGAAATCTTTGTGGGGATCTGACCAGAGGCAACAATATATACCCCACAATCCTTCAAATCACTCCAGACAGGCAGTTACTTATTTGGTCCTTGCAAAGAATCCCCTCTTTCGCTTGCTCATGGAATAGTACTCACTGAGTACCTACTCCATGCTAGCTGCTGAGATGCCTATAGAGAGCAAAACACCAAGTCCTACCCATATGAATCTCACAACACCACAGGGAGAGAAAACTTGTCAAATCACCACTCTAAACATTATAAGTAATTTCTATAACAGAAAAGGATAAGATGTTATGAGAGCATATAATAGCATATAATTCTGAGACCCCAGAAAAGTGTCAATCGTAGAGAAATTAAATGTTCATATAGAGGAGGAAAAGAATGTGTCATAAGATGAAACATCACCTTATGAAAGAGGACTTGATGTTTTTTGTTTTTAGCCAAATGTTTCAACCATCCTCAAATATCTCAACACTGGTCTTTATGGCATATTCAGCTTACTGTATCCCCTAATAAATCTAAGCAAGACTAATGATTGTTATTTTAATAAACGTTTGCTAACAGAATATTCCAAGATCACATCTCAGGTGTACCATGAACTAATTAACAATTTAGCTTGAGTCGAGAAAAAGTTCACTGCAGGCACTTTTATGGTGAAGATAAAGTACAAAATTCTTTTGCATGTCTTAACACGGTTTTTAAAAAATGAATGTCCTGAAGGAAACTTAATACCAGGAATGATTTTATAGAGGCAGAATTTAATTTTAAACTTCACATTTTATATCTTAAAAAGCTTAATGAATTCTGATTGAGATCAGTAAAATATGTATGCACAAAAAAGGGAACAATGAAAACTATTATTTCTTGGTATAGTTCCTCAGTCATTTATGGTGATTAAATGAGTTTTGATTTGATAGTGTAACAGTAATATCAAGCATTTTAAAGAAAAGATATGAGTGATTTTTTTTCACATATTTTGTCCTACATTTGCAAAATATTTATGCCCTTGTTAAGTATGATTTCAAAGGATATGAAGAATTCCTTGATAGCTACTATGGTAGGCTGCAAAATGACATGCGTTTACCTGCACCGTGGCCACATTCAGGTATAACTTTGTTTTGTTCTTACACTTTGGTTATGTCATTCCAGCTGAGGAAACCTAGGGTCAACAGGCAGTCAACAAATTCCAGACATATGAAGGAACCCAGATAAGACCAGCAGTATTACCTACCCACATCCCAAACATGTAAGCAATAAAGCTTACTGATGCAGGTAGTTGAGGATCATGAGTATTTGTTATTCAGCATAATCATAGCAATAATAGTAAACCAACAGCCATCCTAAAAGAATCATCATCTTTCCAGCACACTCAATTCTCTTGCCTGCATGCTCTATACTTCCCTCCTGAAAAATTCCATCTGTTGATTAATCTAGCTTTCTCCTCCTTCCATTCCAACAGTTCAGTGGCTAAGTAATGCTGGAGCAAATCATAAAAACCATCATATGGGGCTGTTAGATACTGATGCTATCCCATCTCACCCATTATTTCACACAACTGAGCAAACAGTCTATGTTTCTGATGAGATCCTGCCCCATTCTCCTCAGAAGCTGCTTCAAGCTTTCCTGGTATTCCTCAAGCCCGTTAACTTCTTCATTATATCCTTTATCCTAAGATAAATTTGTCTTTATTTTTCTTATAACCCCAGGTGAACATAGAGACCCATGTAGTCCAGTTTTGAAGAGATGTCTAACTCAGTAAAACATTGATTTGCCTCCACAAGAAATTGTAGAGTAACTACAGTTCTTCACTGTCTTTCTCTTGGAGTGTAAAAAGAGTATCTAAATATATAACTCACAGCCACATTTATTATAATTCTTTCTTCACATCTTTAGTTATTTAGTCCATCTCAAAAAACAACAACAACAACAACAACAAAACACTTCAGAAATTTTAACCAACCCCCAAAACTCTCTCATCTCTTCTAGACAAACAACCACTTCTTCCAATTTTTTCTTTGTGTTCAAAATATACAATGTTAAACCCAAAGCTGACTTGCTGAATCCAAATTCCTAAGGAAGAGGCTGGGAAATTTGTGTAGTTAAAAAGGAACATGGGTAATTCCTATAAACAAGTGAGTTTGGAAAACACTGCTATCTTGAACTCTGGTTCTCAGTCTCGGTGATTCACTGGGCTCCCTTGGGAAGTTTAAAACACTCCTGCTGTTTGTGATTGCCTCTGCACTTCCCCCACCCCAGGTTCTGATTTAATTGAAATGGAACAAGTCCTGGACATCTGTTCTTTTAAAAGCTCCCCAGGTGATCCTAATGTGCAGCACAGTTGAGAAGCAGTGGTCTTATGTAATATCATATATATATATATATATATGATATATATATATATATATATTGCCCCAGGTGTACAGGGGTAACAATGAAGGTATAACTGAGCATATAATTAGAAGAAACCAAAAAACTCACATATGTAAATCTTTCTTTCCCCTACTACAATCCAAACAAAGACAAAGCCTATTTCCCTTGAAAATAACCAATAAGTGACGGTCATGGGTTTCCTACTTACATCCAGAGTGATTTCCAGAATTCCGGATGTCGGGGAAGGAAGGAAGGAAAAGAAAGAAAGAGGAGAGAGAGAAAAAAATGGAAAAGGACTAATGTAACACATTAAAGGGTTTACTAGATAAACGTAGTAGAGACAAAAACTCATTATTTTATCATTAACTAAAATACCTCAGAAATGCACATTTTCTCACAATGTGTACAAAGAGAATGTAGCTTCTTTCCCTCCTTCTCTTCTTTCATTCCTTTTCTCTTTTTTTCTTCTTCTTCTTTTTCTTTTTTTTTTTTTAAACAAATCTAACCTTCCATTTCAGCCTACTTGCTAAAGAGGAGAGCAGATAGGAAAGCAGGTAGATCTATACAGGTAATCTTACATACTCAGAATGATTCAATATGCAAAGAATTACTTGTGGTTGATAATCTTTGTCAAGTTCACTTTTTCAAGGTCCTGCTTTTGGCTTGCATTGTCCTTAACATCATGGTATGGAATCCATGTGTGTCCACTAGATCTTTGCGGTCCTTTGCTGGGGGTGCCCTCTCTGATCTCGTCCCTGATATATAACCTTGAGGCATTTGGCCACTGTCATCTGTCCTTGCAAAGTGACATTCTGGCTCCTATGAGTACATTGTCTCAACTTTCACCCTCCAGTCTCAGAGTCCCTCACATACATTACAGCCTCTTCATTCTGACCTCTAGCCTCCACCATCCAGTGACCCCTCGCAGTTCAGCAACCCCTTAATTGGGCACACACAAACCTCTGAATCCTCTGCATATTATGTACATGCAAGAGATCCACCAGTGGTTCCCCAGGATCACTGATCTGGCCTCCTCCTGCCGCCGTATCTACTCATCAGCCCCACACTAGGTTAGATGATTTCTGACCCAAAGTCTGAGCTGCTTTTAGATATTATCAACCTTCACCAAGTCATGTCTAGGGAGAAGACTGCTCATCTTTCTAGAGCCCTTTCATACCCATGTGATGCTTCCAAAAGCACCACCACTTCTATTTTTTTCCACCATCTTCCACACACTGAAGTGATAGGATTCTCTTTTAGTTCTCCTTCACTTGTTTCATAACTTTATCCCAATCCCTGTCTCATGGCTCATCCTTAATGGAAGAAAAGGTGCAAAAAGAGAAATGGTTTAAATAAAGAGAATATAAATCATGAAATATTTTGAAAAATAACATTTCTCTTATGTAAGCTTTCATCCTAGCAAAGTATGCAGTAAATAAAGTCAGTATGTCCAAATATTGTTTGCAATTTAATCTAGCTCTATAATTTGTGAAGCCCAATATAAAATGAATGTGAAGCCCCTTTTTCAAAATATTATTAAGAATTTTAAGGCAGTGATTTAGAGGTTCAACCAAATGTGGGAACCTCCTGAGTCTTATAGGATGCAGTAATAGTAAACCAACCTATACAGGTTAATAATAGGAACCTATACAGGTTACACATCCATGAAGTAAGTCCTGATTGTAATCATACTAGAAGATAACCTCTGTCTCTTTACCCACCAGATTTGTGGCCAAGTCTGAGAGTATGGGGGGGGGGGATCAAAGGAATCACCTTGTGGAATTTCATATATGATTATTTTTTTCCAGGTGGTAGAAAAAATATTCCCAAAGTATTCAATTTAACAGACTTATTTTTGAAGATTTCTTTCAAAAACAGTCATTTATACTCTAAGTTCTTCAACCTTCCTGTAATCCATCCTCCAGTTAAAGGGGAGCTCCCTGAGCTAATCGAAATACAAAACATAAATGTTTCCCCTCTTTTCTCCTCCCTCCCTCCCTTTGATATTTGAAATAAAGTATGTTTATCTCAACATACCTTTACTTTATCATCCAGTTAATTATAAGTCTGTCAGAGATTTCCCTTTATAGAAAAGGTTGTTCAACATGCAACGTTCACTCTGGGCATAATACCCCCTCAAATTATAGGGCAAATTATAGAGCAAATGAAAAATGAGGACATTTTTTTAAAATAACAACTTATATCAGCTTTCTCAAGATTCATCTATTCCTCCTACTCATATCCGGGAGATGGGAAAAATAGAAAGTAAGACCACAATTCATTCAGATTGCATTGTTTTGAGAAAACTACTTGCTTCTTTCAAAGCAGATCTAAGTATAATTTTTATGTTGTTATAATTACTATTCTGCTAAGACTCTCTTTCGAAAACAGCATATGATCAAAAGATAAATTCACTTTGGGGGCGCCTGGGTGGCTCAGTTGGTTGGGCGACTGCCTTTGGCTCAGGTCATGATCCCGGAGTCCCGGGATCGAGCCCCACATCGGGATCCCTGCTCGGCAGGAAGCCTGCTTCTCCCTCTCTCACTCCCCCTGCTTGTGTTCCCTCTCTGGCTGTGTTTCTCTCTGTCAAATAAATAAAATATTTGGAAAAAAAAAGATAAATTCACTTTATAATACAAGGGAAATTTAAGTCATTGGAAAAAACACCTTAATTCTCTGTTTGATGGCATCAGTAGCGCATGAGGAATATCTAGCAGTATAAGGGGTATATGAATGATATAAATACGAACTACACAGGAATAGTTTGGGGTTCATTTAGCCATCAAACAGCTTATTTTAAAGCTATGGATGGACCCATCAGCAGATGCTTTACTGCGGTACAGACTTTAGTGTAGTGCAGATTTCTAGATATTGATGATTAAAGAGATTGGATAAATTGTCGGAGGGATAATTACTCAACTGTTGACTTGGCCTCTGATTAACAGACTAAAGTCCAGACTACTATATGGTAATAACCTTGTGTGAAGACAAAGCCAGTTGTCCACCATATAAATGGCTATAAGGCAAAGCACTAAAATGATGAGCAATAATAATAACAATAATAGATAATATGAATTGAATTCTAAGAGTTTTATATATACTTACTCATGTAATCTTCTCAAGAACTCTATAAGGTAGGTACTATTGCACCTATTTTTATAGATTATGAAACCAACATACAGAGAGGTTAAGTAACCTCACTACAGTCACACAGCTAGTATAGTCCAGAAACAGAATTCAAAAGGACTCTATCTCAAAAGTCTGTGCTCTAATCCATGTGTTATACACTGTCTCATAAGAAAACAAGAGACAAATTTAAGCATTATAACCATGATAGCACAAAAGTTAGAAATCTAAAATTCACCTGGCTTAATATCTTTACTTGCTCAGAACCAATGGCATGGCCTTAAAATATTATATGTGCAAGCAATCATAATCAAGGACTTGGCATTTGAGTTTGAATGCAACACCATTGTTAATCTGTTCTTCACATTATGTTCTAAATGATTATAACATTGCTTCATAAACATGTCCCCTTCAAAATAATTTGAATAATTTTATGATAACTTAAATGAATTAACAAGAATAAACAATTGATTATAAGTTTTAATTAACTGCTTTCACATGCAATTGCCAATGATTTCATTCCTACAACAACTCACCAGCTTGCACATTTTTAACCAGATGCTAAAATGTGCAAACTCTTAGCCTGCTCTCATTTTCCAAGTTAGGGGTGAATCAAATCACCCTGAGAACTGGGCTTAGTTGCTTTGCTAGGAATTTGAATCATGATAGAGAACTACCTGGTGTAAAGCAATTAAGTCTGACCAGTCATGATGGCCATTTAATGAGCCTCCTTGTGGCAGAAGGGAGTTCACTCTACCTGTCTCAAATAGGTTGTGATATGCCATAAAGCTAACATAATAAATAATTTAAATGCTGAAATATTTCAGTAGAAAGGCTTTCTTGCTGACTATGTGGTACCTGGCTGTACTGTCATAAATGGAGAAAGTGGTTAAGAACCTGTCCACTGATTGGTTAACTAAGGGATGGGAAATACAACACTTCTTTTTATGGGGAAAGAGTTTAAACACTGGTTAAGAGTTGAGGATATTTGTGCTTGTACTTTACATTCATTTATCAGGCACAATGGACAGGACTTGTCGGCTGTGTCAGGCACCTAGAAGGCATGACCCTGAGAATTGAATTAATGGTGAGAAGAAGGATGTCCTATAATTACACAAGAAATCACATACTATGCTGTTTAGTCAGCAAAGCTGAGTGGTTTCTGTAGATGGTAAATTAACCCAGTGGGGATTGGGCGAATATTTCTGTGCAAAAGATTTCTTTATTCATGAGAATAATTGGATATTGAAAAGCCATCATGTATTGTATCTTGATTTGAAACTGTCAACTGATAAGTGAAACCCCCTCTCTCCCTGCCCCCTCTCCTTGGCCCTGTGTGTCTTTGCTCAGCCAATTATGGAGTCGCCTAGCTGCAATGATGCCGAGAGCCCAGGACCCAAGATGGTTCCCAAATCACACAGGCTGGGGCACAAACCCTCCAGCTTGAGAAGCCTGTCTTGATCTGCATTGTCCATTTGGGTCATTAAAGTGACCCCAGGAAAAAAGAGGAATAATAATATATTCTTATAAAGAAGATAAAAGAACAGTCCACTTTTAAGGCGGAAACATGAGCATTAGCTTCAAAGTGGCATCCACTAGGAATTAAAGAGAGAGCTTATTTTCACAGTTACTGCATTTGCAAGCATTTTCTTTCCACATGCACATTCCAAATATATCATTTAGAGAAAAAAACACCAGACAAATGCACTGGAAGTTCACAAGTTATGAGGTAATTGCATTAGCACATAGAGAAAAGGGAAAGTATGCACAAAATCCTGATTGGCATTTCTCTGTTTAAAAGGCATTATTTTCCAATACCTGAGCATGCCCAGAGGAGCTGTCTCTGAGCAGCTGTGAAACAGAACCTTTTTACTTCAGGGTTAGTGCAGGGAGCTCATTAGCACCGGCTCTACCCTCAACTAAACAGCCTTGTTTGCATATTGAAGCAATAGAATGTGAAGGTGTTAAAAAGGAAGAATTGCTGCCGCTACTCCTGACTGACATGTCTATCTGGGCTCTTGTGTTTACAAGAGAATAACGAAGCTGCCCCAAAGCCCCTACTGGGCCTGATTATTATGCAGAGGCTTCTTAGATTATGTATAATTGATATCCTTTTTCCCTCCAGCTAACCAATGGCAGCTCTCAAGAGTAATGCTAATTCTCCTGCATCTTACCATCCGAGCAAACACTAGAAATTGCTATCTTTCTCTCTGCTTAATAATTTTTAAAGACCAAAAAAGTGACATTTATGTTTTTAGAAACACAGTGACTGTACAGTTGGTGTGGGTTTACTGCTTAATAAAAATCATTGAATTAAGCAGTTGAGAGACAGTATTCAGGACTTGCTTAGCCTGTGTGCATGCGTGTGTGTGTGTGTGTGTGTGTGTGTGTGTGTGTGTGAATGTGTACTATGTGCTTAATAGAAATACACTGAACAACAGTCACTCTTTCTTTAAGGCAAAGTATTGCCTCTAATAATCTCCCTCCATTTGGTGAGGGAGGGGAGCAAGTCCTTCAAGTCGGTGAGCCCTGTGCATTTGAATCCCAGTTTACATTTGAAACATTTCAAACAGAGCCACTATTACTTACAATTTCTAAACATACCCACATCTTAGCATGAGCTTCCATTGGGATGGTTCTTTGGTGCTTTAAGTCTTGGAAGTTAATTTTTGAAGGGAAAAGTCATAGATATGCAACATAATTAGGTGAAGGGGACAGAGTACAGCTGAATTGCAGCTCTGATCTCAGTTTGCAGCCTGCTCTGGAGAGCGAAATGAAGGAAAGTTCAGTTGGTCGTATGAAGTCCCCATATGTACTTCAGCCTCCTGGAGACCACTCAGTCTCCAAGGCAGTCAAACCTCCCAACTTCTTGTAAACACAGATATCAGTGTGCTACTGGGAGATTGGAGCATATCTGCTTAAGCATGCCTACCAAAAGACAACACTGACAATCAGTTCAGCTAAAGGGCAGCTCCCAGCATGATTATAGTACCTAGGGAATATTCTGACAGCAGTACACCCTCAGCCCTTTTGCAAATCTAGACACAGTTTCTTAACACCTTCTTTGGAAGAAACAGGGAAGATTGAATTTAAACTTGTGAGACACATTCATTTTATAAATTTTGTTGAGCAAATTTTCAGTTCCAAAAATAGTCTAGAACCTAAATGTGAGCAAGGTTGAGTTTGTACCTCATTGAGCTTACTGTCGGGTGAGGGAAAGAAACAATTGAGTAGGCAATTGGACCAAACTGTGGTCTGAACCAAAGTAAAGGAGCCATAGCATGCTCAAAGAGCACTTGGAGAATACATCCTAGACTTTAGTTGACTTGTATAATCAACTTTTACTCTAAGCCAGGAGATCCAGAAGACTTCTCATGTGTCCAGAGTGACTCAATCTTAAACTCAACCTATAGGAAAGGATGTAAAACCTAGGGAAGAGTGACACTTCCAAACTCAGAGTGGGCTCAGCCTAACCAGCCTATCCATGCCATGGAAGAAATTCAGCAAGACATGATTCTTTTCAGTGGCAGACTATATACCCTCAATGAGCTTCCCCTTAATTACTTTTTGTAGACTCCATAAATTTTACTTAATTGGTTTGAACTTATTTGTATTTCAGCTGGTACTCTTTAGGGAACTACATTCCCCAGAATTACACTGTTGTGTGAAGAAGGGCGCCCACAAGGAGAGAATGGAATTTGGGTGCACAGTGAAGAGTGAGCCCATTTTTTTCCCCACAACTGATGCTTGTTTCAGTCTATTCTCAAAGGAGAATGAATGTAAGGTATAAGGTCACAGATGGCTCTATTCAGCTGGATGATGTGAAGAATAAAGAGCTAAAGTATGAGAAAATATAAAACAGAAAAGATAATTGTATTTTCATTCAAAATGATTTGTCCCACAATCTTAGTTCTGAGTCATAATATACCCCCAAATTCCTGATGCTTAACCAACCTCTGAAATTTAAGTGTGAATTGGATCATTACTCTTAAAATCTAAATGCACACACCTTGAAGAAATGCCAGTGCTTTGAGTTGGAATATTAAGAAAACAACCATTCCCTAATGCTGTGACAGCTTCATTTCTAATGCAGAGACTTACAGCAACTAGGTCTACACTGGTTTTAGGGTGAGGCCAGGGTGGGAGTAGGGCTCTTTGAAACTCTAAGAGGCAGGTCAGACTTGACCTAGGTTTCCCTAGTCAAAGCGCATTCCTTTTCCAGGACTCCCTCTAGGGAGAAAAGAAAAAAAGAGAAGCCTCAAGCCCACAAGCCATTTAGTTGCCAGTTTCTTTGTTTGTTTGTTTGTTTGTTTTTGTTTTTTTATTGTTACTTATTTTTTTTTCCAGTGTTCCAAGATTCATTCCCCATTCCCCACACCCAGTGCTCCATGCAATAGGTGCCCTCAGTACCCACCACCAGGCTCTTCCATCCCCCACCCCCCTCCCTCCAAGTCCCTCAATTTGTTTCTGTGTCCAAAGTCTCTGTTGTTTTGTTTCTCTCCCTGGATTACCCTACTGTCCTCCAGGTTACCCCTCATGCACCTCAAGTAAGTGAAACCATGTGATACTTGACTTTCTCTACTTGGCTTATTTCACTCAGCATAATCTCTTCTAGTCCAGTCCATGTTGCTACAAAAGTTGGATATTCGTCCCTTCTGATGGAGGCATAGTATCCATTGTATATATGTACCACATCTTCTTTATCCATTCATCTGTTGATGGGCACCTTGGCTCTTTCCACAGTTTGGCAATTGTGGCCGTTGCTGGGATGAACATTGGGGTGCATATGGCCCTTCTTTTCACTACATCTGTATCTTTGGGGTAAATGCCCAGTAGTGCAATTGCAGGGTCATAGGGTAGCTCTATCTTTAATTTTTTAAGGAATCTCCACACTGTTTTCCAAAGCCGTTGTACCAGTTACATTCCCACCAACAGTGTAAGAGGGCTCCCCTTTCTCCACAGCCTCTCCAACACTTGTTGTTTTCTGACTTGTTAATTTTGGCCATTCTGACTGGTGTAAGGTGGTATCTCAGTGTGGTTTTGATTTGAATTTCCCTGATAGCTGGTGACGCTAAACATTTTTTCATGTGTCTGTTAGCCATTTGTATCTCTTCTATGGAGAAGTGCCTCTTCATGTCTCTTGCCCATTTTTTGATGTGTTCATCTTCTTTTTGGATGTTGAGTTTGAGTAGTTCTTTATAGATCTTGGATACCAGCCCTTTGTCTGTAGTGTCATTTGCAAATATCCTCTCCCATTCTGTGGGTTGCCTCTTTGTTTTGTTGACTGTTTCCTTCTGTACAGCAAAGGAGTTAGTTGCCAGTTTTTACCCAACTCTCCAATATCCACAGAGTTTCCTCCTCTTCTACAATCCAACAACCAAAGCTACTAAGGACATGAAACTTCAGCAAAGCCAGAAAATTAAAGCCTTTGAGAAAACAACTCCGGTATGTATTTCCTTATTTGTCAGTCTCTACTTTAGACTGCAGGTCAGCAGTTATAATTCCATATTCCATGAATGTAGACATCTGCATTTCTTTCCTGTGTTTTAATATCCTTCTCTTTGAATAAGGCTAAGGTCAATTGTGTATTTATTTTTAAGTTAGTTTATTATTTTTTTTCAGCCTAGATTTTCTTCCAGATCTGTTCTCTCCAATTATCTTCAAAAAAGAAGACAGTAATAATAAGAAGAAAGATTGTCTCTGCTAAGTTACAGAAAGAATTAAACAATCATCTGTGTGCAAGCTTCTGTCCCTTCCTGTCCTCACTATGCTGCAGCAAGACTATCAAAGCCTTTCTCTTTCCATTACTATGACTAGCCGAATGTGACAGTCTGATTCAGACTAATCTGTGTTAGCAGTGCTTACAGTCACTTTGGAATTTCTCCACAGCATCTCACTACAGAATGATAGACTCCAGGAAGGAAAGAGAGAGAAAGTTTGCCTCAATTTTAATCAAAGAGAAACAATAAGGATTACCATTATGAAAATTGCCGAACATGAAGACTTTCCTTCAGAAGCAAAAAAAAATGAGTCAATATAAGGACTTTGCCCTGCCCTATATAGTAGACAAAGAAAACCAGTGAGTTTAAGACAGTTGTCTGCATATCAACAGACAGTCCTATATAGGGAGCCTCTATAAAGTGCTAGAGCTATCAGAATAGAAAAAAAAAAAAAATGAAGTTTCCTCTAGGAATGCCCAGCCTGCTGGGTAAGAGAATTTTGCAGAGATAAAAATAAAATAGAGGAAATTATATGTGGAGGGGAGCTCAGAGGCGATAGGCAGTCAGGGGAAGAAGAGATTGACATTGAAGACATTCAGGATGATTTCACAAGGAAGGTAGGAAATGATGCTTTGAAATATGAGTAGTTGGTAAAGGCAACCCAAGGAAAGACAGCATTCTATGAAAAGGTAAGAAGATATTAAAGAGGGGCACTTGGGTGGCTCAGTTGGTTAAGCGACTGCCTTCCACTCAGGTCATGATCCTGGAGTCCTGGGATTGAGTCCCGCATTGGGCTCTCTACTTGGCAGGAAGCCTGCTTCTCCCTCTCTCACTCCCCCTGCTTGTGTTCCCTCTATAGCTGTGTTTCTCTCTGTCAAATAAATAAATAAAATCTTTTTAAAAAAAGAAGATATTAAATAGGGTAAAGTCTAAAGGAAACAGAGGACCTAGAACCTGATAGGAGTAGAAGGAACAGGCCATCACATTGGAAGTCAGCCATCTCATAAATGTTTTTTTGAAAATTAGTAAATAGACCAGTAAATAGTAAGGGTTTATTGGAAGTTTGTCTTAAATAGAACATCCTGAAATTCAGAGTACCAATCAATGAACACAAAGTCCATTGCCTAGTAACCTGAACTCTTTTAAAATATAGTCAAGCTTTAGAAAGACTTTTGTGCAATTACAGGATTTTCCTGAAGTTGCTTGCCTAAAGCTCTTGCATGTCCTTCATAACAGAATGCCCCCCATTCCTAACACAGAGTCATTTGTGCTTATGCTGAAGATAAATCTAATAAATTAGACTGTCTTCATGGAATTGAAGTAGTAAATTGAAGGGATGGAAAAAGCTGTTAATTCACTTTGACAGTATTAATAAGTAATATGTAGTGAAAAGAAGGGCCATATGCACCCCAATGTTCATCGCAGCAATGGTCACAATCACCACTGTGGAAAGAGCCAAGGTGCCCATCAACAGATGAATGGATAAAGAAGATGTGGTACATATATACAATGGAATACTATGCCTCCGTCAGAAAGGATGAATACCCAACTTTTGTAGCAACATGGACCGGACAGGAAGAGATTATGCTGAGTGAAATAAGCCAAGAAGGAAAAGTCAAGTATTGCATGGTTTCACTTACTTGTGGTGCATGAGGGGTAAACTGGAGGACAGTGGGAGAAGGAAAGTAAATGGGAACTAGGGCAATCTAGGGAGGGAAATGAAACAACAGAGACTTTGGACACAGAAACAAACTGAGGGACTTTGAGGGAGGGGGGTGGAGGGATGAGAGAGCCTGGTGGTGGGTACTGGAGACACCTAAAGCATTGAGCACTGGGTGTGGGGAATGGGGAATGAATCTTGGAACACTGGAAAAAAAAATTTAGTAACAATAAAAATAAATAAATAAATAAAATAAATTGAAGAAAGAAAAAACCTTAAGAAGCCCAGTGATCTGACATAATGAGCCTTAATTTTCTTGACTGATGAACATTTAATTTTTAAGGTTTTAGAGCTGTAAAGTGCTAATTTCCAATGACAAAATCTGAATACATATTTAAAAGTATATTTACTTTCATGATAGTGCTGATAATAAAGTTGTGCATGTTATTAAAATGTCTACCATATGGTGACCAACATAACACACACACACAAAAATAAAAAATAAAATAAAATGTCTCTAAGCATTCCAAAGACTATATTGTTATGATTTAGAAACTGAATTTTTAAGAAACTGCATGTTATCAAATGGCAATACAAACACAATTGTTTAAATCAGTCTTCCTCAATAGGGGTGATTTTTTGTCCTGTAGGGTCATTTGGAAATGTCTAGAAATATTTTTGGTTGTTACATCTAGGGAAAGGAGTGTGCTAAAGTGGATCAGAACCAAGAGTGCTACTAAATATCCTATAATGCACAGGACAGCGCTTCACATTACCTAGCCAAAAATATCAACAGTGTCAATGTTGGGAAATCCCGATTTAAATGAAAGAAAAGGTGTTAGGGTCCTAACAGTTACATATTTATGATATCAAATTTAGTTTTCCTGAAGAACTTTCAACAATAAAGATTAATAATTATATATAGTTGTGTGAATTTTATTTAGTAACTAAGTAATAAATTGTTTATCAAAAATGAAAAATAGGTTGGGGGTCAAGATGGCGGAAGGCCAGGTGACCACATTTCGGGGAGCTCCCTGAAGAGAGCTGAATTCCAGCAAAAAAAAACACTACAAGACCACTGGGAACACCCATGAAATCAGCCTGAAATGTGATATTTCCCACTTCTGGACCGCCACGAGAGACAAGGAACATCGGCAAAAAGGTAGAAACAAATAAGAGGGTCTGGAGGCTTGCCCCCAGAGACAGGGGAGTGGGGGAGGAAGCCCGCAGAGCTGAACCATTGAAAACAAATACCCCAAAACGAAAGTGCTCTGTGAGT